>BMAC01000146.1:730644-778177 GCA_014905375.1 Phtheirospermum japonicum | reverse complement strand
CGGCCCCGACACGTTTTTTTATTTTTTTTTCAAAATTTTTATTTTTTTTTATTTTTTTAATTTAATATCATTTTTTATTTTATTTGAGGTTTTATAAATTATTGTAAATGAGTTTGTAATTATTTTAGATGACTTATTAGAAATAAAATTTATTATAATTTAATATTTATAGGAAATAAATATATTAATAATTATTTATATTATAAACGTGTTCGAGGCGTGTCGTGTCCTATATTTTTAAAAATAAACGTGTCCTCGTGTTCGAGTCGTGTCGTGTCCCGTGTCCGTGTCCGTGTCGGTGCAACTTAGCAAATAGGGTACACTAAGTCCAAATAATTTAAAGTTGTTACTTGTTAGTGTTAAATTCCTTATATAATTTATTGCACGCTAGTAAGAATTAGTTATTATACACTACTAGAAAAATAGTTTTAACATCGGCCTAACACCGGTTTTATGATAACGGATATTGTGAAAATAGCAGGGGTATAATTGTATATATTTCAAACTTGACATGAGTTAGTTAGAAAACGGATGTCATATATAATACATAACATCAGTTTTTTTTGAACCGAAGTCATATATAGTAATTGACATCGGGTATGTGGGGCCTATCAATGTAAAATATCTTTTTTAAAATACGAATTTATAAAATTAAAAATTAAAAGAACACCAAGAGTGGCCAAATCGGGTATACTCTCATTATTCTCCACCAATTGAACTATCTATCAATTATCTTCCATAGACCACCGCCAAAAGTCTCAGCTCACCACCGTGAAAAATCTCGCCACCATCACATCCTACATCAACCCTAGACACCTAACTCTGGATTATCACTCCAGCATACCAGACATTTTTTTCCCTGACGTCACCAACAACCGCATTTCTAATTCTCTACTCCCAAATCACCTTCACCGTCAATCCACCACCACCACTACTTTCAAGCATAGCAGTCTTACCACATTCGACATCCCTTATTACATGTTTGTTTCATTATTTTCAGAAACCCTAGAAGTAGGTGATGATTTAATTTTGTTTAGGTAATTAATTAGTTTTGAGTGCTGAAATTAAGTGATTGCTGAATACTTTGAACTATTTTTGTTGTTTATTTGAAACTATTCTAAATGAACATTTGATCAGTGTTTGGTTTTGGATTATTGTGATTTTAGATTAAAATTTTCAGTTTGACTTTGTTGTTAAAACGAGGATAGATTTGTATTCAAGAAATTATGTATATATTAACTCAGTGAATGAAGTAATTGGGTTGAAGGTTTCTTTTTAGTGATTAAGAGTATTTGGCTGAAACTTTTGTTAATATGCAATTTATGAAAATTATGTGTTTGGCTACAACTTTTGCCAGATGTGTAGTTGGATATTCAAATAAGTTTGTGTAATATTGTACACATTATTGAAGCACTTTTTTTTTTTTATATAAATGTGCCCATTAAAATTATCATTGTCAATGAACTATAAGACGTGATTTTGTTTAAGGGAGCGGATATTTGCACCCCAAAATTTGATGAGTTGACCCCATGGACGAGAACACCCCAATAATATTTTAAATATATTAGAATTTTACTAAATCAACCCAATAAACTCCCTATTTTACCCTATTCTAATTTATAATATAAACAAAAAAGATTATAAAATAAAATAAAGGAAAAACAATAAAGAAAATGCAGAAAAGCAAGAAGGCAAGAAAGGGGAAAAAATGAAGAAGAATGATAAGAAAAAAATGAGAAAAATGAAGATTTTTTTTTTCCGAAATATTATGAAAAACAACAACAAGAAGACGGATCATAATAAGCAACCAAACATCTAGGGTAAGTCTCTTATATAGAAATTGGTATTCCTCCAAAACAAATTTGAAAAAAAAGAAATCTGGACTACGTATGGTTCGACTCTGGTTTCTAGAACAATGAAGCAGTGTTCGAATTTTTTTTTGAACAAATGTGTTATGTTTGAGAAAATTTTAAGAACAAATGTGTAATGTTTGAAAATTTTCATAGAATAAGTGTCTAATGTTCGAAAAAAAATTTAGAACACTCTGTTTTTAGGCAAAAAATAGACTGTTCGAAGCAAATTTTCGAACTTGAAATCCATGTTCGAAAATTTGGTCCGAACAGTCTGTTTTTTTAACAGAAATTATGATATGTTCAAAAAAAAATTCCGAATAACCTGTTTATGTTCATCATTACCAGTTCGAACACAACCCCAACAATGAACCCTAATAAACTAATTTATGACGAAAAAGTGATGAAAAAACGCACAAAAATAGCAATGTGATTATTGTAACGCTGAAAAATTGTGGAGAAAACTTGTATCATTCATTTTATTTATACTAGCATCCTTCATTACTGGGTTTTATTTTGAGGTGGCTCTTGAAGGTTTTGGGAAGAAGAAGAAGAAGATGTATTTTTTTTTAATTTTTAAATTAATTTTATAAGAGGGTTATTTTTGTCTTTTCAAATATATTTATTTTTATCCAAAAAATAATGGGGTCAACTTATAAAACTTTGGGGTGCCAATATCCGGCCCCTTTCTTTAAATAGATAGACTTGGTTATAATGTAAACTAGAAACTAAATTGATATTATACATGTTTAACTATATTTTGTTATTGGCAGTGGTAGCGCTCTATACTTCTTTAGAGTTAGATTAAAATAAAGGATGTTCAACTATCACTACTACAAAAAGAGGATTTAACATCGAATTTGAGAAAACTGATACTTAAAAAGAATATACATCAGTTGTTAAAATAACCGATGTTAAAAAGAAGCTTTTACATCAAACTGACTTAAATTTGAAATATTTGACATCGTTTATTTAGAATAACTGATGTGAAATTATTTAGAAAATGTTAAATCTACCTTCCTTACCTTATAATAAATAAATATAAATTATTGGGAACTTCTACGATGCCGGTGTTTCGGATTCCACTATAGGAATGGTCTCAGTTTCGGGATACGTTGGAGGGAGATCCTCGATTATGTTCTCGCTTAAGGCTCGAACATCCATTAAAGCTTTGGTTTGAGCCTCGAGTTCAGAAGAAGGGATGTCTCCCTATGGTTCATCGGTTAGGGTGGATGGAACCGTAGGGGCTTTTCTTTTATTACTAGGACGTTATAGGGGAATCTCAACCGATTCAGTATCTAATGGTAAATCTGGGTTTGGGGTATCAAGGATTTGAGGAATGGAAGAGGTCAAGGCACCATTTGTTGGTGTAAACCAAATTAATTAAATTATAAATATATTCCAAAAGTCATTTAGTTGAAAAGACATGTCATATTGTTTAAGAGACATGTCTCATACTTCAAGAATCATGTTTAGTTTAAGAGACATGTCTTATACATTAAGAGTCATGTCTTATAATTGAAGAGTCATGTTTTTTCATGTATTATAAATAGGAATGCATGATGTAATGTTTGTATATAAAATCATAACAAGCAAATAAGAAATATAATTCAAGTTCTATTCTTCATTTTACAAAATATATTTTCTTCAAAGAACCAAGTTAAAAAAAAAGTGAGAAGTTAAAAAAAAGGAGAGAAAGAAAATGTCTAACCAACTTGTTTCTCTTATCCCTCGCTTCAATGGTGAAAAATTCGATTATTGGAGTAATCTTATGAGATTATGTCTAGAATCTCAAGATTTATGGAGCGTCATCGAAAAAGGTGTAAGAGCACCTGATGATGTATCAACACTAACTGATGCTCAAAGAGATGTCTTGAAGAGCACAAAACAAAAGGATCGAAAAGCACTTTTCCAAATTTATCAAGCACTTGAAATTCCTGTTTATGAAAGAATTTTGAAAGTTGCAAGTGCTCAAGATGCATGGAGGGTGTTGGAGACAACCTATTCTGGACAAGATCAAGTTAAGAAAGTTCATCTACAATCTCTACGAGCAGAATTCGAGAAGTTAGAGATGCGTGACAATGAGAAGATCTCGGAATATTTCACCCGAGTGTGTCTAATCAAATGGCGAAGTCCTAGAATCTCAAAGAGTGGTTGAAAAAATCTTACGAAGTATGCCAAGTAAATTTGACCACATTGTTGTGGCTATTGAGGAGTCACAAGATATAACCTCAATGTCCATAGAAGGCTTACAAGGAAGATTGGAGGCTCGCGAGGTTAGAATTATTCAACGAAATCCTCAAATTAATTCTATGCAAGATCAAGCCTTAAAATCCCAATTCTCTTCTATGGGAGGCCGTGGATTTTATCGTGGTCAAGGAAGAGGTCGTAATCAAAGAAGTGGTGGTAGACATTCGTACGACCAACAAATACAAGAAAAACGAAATGATGAGTCTCAAAAGATGGAGAGACAATCTTTCCAAAATATTCAAAGAGGCGGAGGCCGAGGTACCTACAAAGGTAGGAAATCTTATATTGAGTGTGATCACTGCCATAAACCTGGTCACAAAATATATAATTGTTGGGAGAAATATCCGGAGAAAAAACGCGAGACAAGGTTTCTACATCAAAATGAAGTTGAAACTTCTGAAACTTTATTGATTGCTTCTGATGGAAATGTCGAGAATATTTGGTACTTGGATAGTGGTGCAAGTCGACATATAACTGGAAACAAAGATTTGTCTTCAACACTTGAAGAGGCGAATCATGGCCAAGTGACTATTGGAGATGCCAAGTCATACAAAATCCAAGGTGTTGAAGAAATATCTTTCAAGACGAAGAACGGAAAAATTGAAAAAATGTCAGAAGTGTTATATGTCCCTGGATTGCATAGTAATTTATTAAGCGTCGGGCATTTATTGAGAAAAGGCTTTGATATTCATTTTGCTGGAGATATGTGTATCATGAAATATAATAATCATCATGTTGCAAATATCAATTTGGGATCGAACAATTTGTTTCCTATCAAATTTGATGTCATGAATGTCACCTGTTATCTCACTTTTGAAGATCAAGTCTCGAAGTTGTGGCATGAAAGATTCGGGCACCTAAATTATTGAAGTTTAAAGGAGTTGTCAAAGAGATGCATGGTTCAAGGTTTGCCGAAAATCGATGTGATCGATGAAGTGTGTGAAGAATGTCAGTTGGGAAAACAACACCGTGAATCTTTCCCATCTAAATCAAAGTGGCAATCGCAATCAGCTTTGGAGTTAGTGCACACTGATCTTTATGGTCCTATGCAAGTTCCATCGCTTGGAGGAGGTAGATATTTCTTGTTGTTCGTCGATGATTATACAAGAAAAAGTTGGGTCTTTATTGTGAAAGAAAAATCCCAAACTCTTTCATGTTTCAAAGAGTTTAAACTTCAAGTTGAGAAATCGTCTGGCTTTCAAATAAAGAATTTACGAAGTGATCATGGAGGAGAATATGTATCCTCATTATTTGAAGAATTTTGCAAAAACCATGGGATCAGACATGAATTAACTGCTCGTTATACGCCGCAGCAAAATGGTGTCGCCGAGCGCAAGAATTGAACAATCATGGAAATGGTTCGATGCATGTTGAAGAAAAAAAATGTACCGTTGGAGTTTTGGGCCAAAGCCGTGTATTGTGCTGTTTATTTGATAAATAGGTCACCAACGAAGAAATTGGATAATTTAACTCCAAACGAGATTTGGTATGGCAAGAAACCGAATGTTAGTCACTTAAGAACATTTGGTTATCTTGCATACTCACATGTTCCAAATGCATTGAGATCGAAGCTTGATTATAAATCCAAAAAATGCATTTTCATCGGCTATTGCCAGAAAACTAAAGCATTCAAACTCTACAATCCAATGTCAAAGAAAGTCGTGATCAGCAGAGATGTGCGCTTTGATGAAAAGGCTTATTATGATTTTTCAGATTTTTCAGGGATATCAAATCAGACAATTCTTGAGGTTGAAGGAGATGAAGTTCAACCTTTGCAATGTGAAAATGATGAAGTTGTTGAGCCTTATCAAAATTCCCCGGAGTCAATACCAAGAAAAATGAGAAGTTTGACAGATATTTACAATAAAACTAGAGAGATGAATGCTGGTGATTATGTGTATTTCGCATTCTTTGCGGGAGAAGATCCAATCTCATATGAAGAAGCCTCACAAAAGGAAAAGTGGATTGAGACTATGAATGAAGAAATCAAGTCTATTGAGAAAAATGATACGTGGGAGCTCATGTTTTTGCCTTCAAACAAAACACCAATTGGCGTGAAATGGGTGTTCAAAATGAAGACCAACCAAGATGGCTCAATAAACAAATACAAAGCAAGATTGGTAGCAAAAGGCTACAAACAAAGAGAAGGTGAAGACTTCAATGAGGTATTTGCCTCCGTCTCTCGACTTGATACTGTTCGATTGATTATCTCTCTTGCTGCTCAAAATGGATGGACGTTATTTCAAATGGACGTCAAATCAGCTTTCTTGAATGGTTTTCTTCAAGAAGAAATATACATTGAACAACCGCCGGGATTCATAAAACAAGGAGAAGAAGATAAAGTCTACAAACTCAAGAAGGTGTTGTATGGGTTGAAACAATCGCCTTGTGCATGGTATGGACGTATTAATGAGTACCTCTTGAAATTTGGATTTGAAAGATGTCCATACGAGCACACACTTTACATAAAAAGAGATTCTAATGGTGAGTTTGTATGTTGATGATCTTATTATTACTGGAAATAATTTGGAAATGGTTATTGATTTCAAGAAATCGATGATGAATGAATTCGAGATGACTGATTTGGGAAAATTACATCATTTCTTGGGAATAAATGTTCAACAAACAAATGAAGGAATCTTTATCTCATAAGAGAAATATGCACATGAGATTTTGAAAAAAAATCAAAATGGAGAATGCTAATCCTGTTGCAACCCCATGAATTACTGGTTTAAAACTAATCAAACAAGGTGAAGGAAGGCTTGTTGACACAACCATGTTTCGAAGTCTTGTTGGTAACTTGATGTATCTTACAGCAACGAGGCCTGACATTATGTTCGCTGTAAGTTTGATTAGTAGGTTTATGGAGAAACCGTATTCAGATCATTGGGAGGCAGCAAAAAGAATTCTTCGTTATGTTAAAGGTACTATTGACTATGCTATTTTTTATGATGCTCGTGCACCTGTGAAACTCATCGGTTATACCGATAGTGACCTTGGAGGAAGTATTGATGATTCCAGAAGTACTTCGGGTTATGTGTTTAATTTGGGAAGCGGAGCAATCTCATGGTCATCGAAAAAGCAATCTATCGTGGCACTTTCTACTACTGAAGCGGAATATATCGCAACATCTTTGGCTGGATGTCAAACTTTGTGGCTAAGAGGAATTTTGGAAAAACTTAAGTTCAAGCAAAATGAACCAACTGTTCTATTTTGTGATAATAGTTCAGCCATTTCTGTTTCACGAGATCCTGTTTTGCATGGAAAAATGAAACATATACGGTTAATATTTCACTTCTTGAGAGAGCTTGTCAATGAAGGAGAATTAAATCTGAATTATTGGCGAAGTGACGAGTAATTGGCCGATATTTTTACAAAACCACTTGGAGGACCCATTTTCTCAAGAAATGTTGAAGCTTTGGGAGTACGAAGCAAATTTGGTTTACGGGAGGCAATGTTGGTGTAAACCAAACTATAAATATATTCCAAAAGTCATTTAGTTGAAGAGACATGTCATATTGTTTAAGAGACATGTCTCATACTTCAAGAGTCATGTCATTTAGTTTAAGAGACATGTCTTATACTTTAAGAGTCATRTCTTATAATTGAAGAGTCATRTTTTTTCATGTATTATAAATAGGAATGCATGATGTAATGTTTATATATCAAAATCATAACAAGAAAATAAGAAATATAATTCAAGTTCTATTCTTCATTTTTCAAAATATATTTTCTTCATTAAGCACATCTAGAAATTGAATCTGTAGTTTGCTATATTTCACATTCAATGCCTATTCAAACATCAACACCATAATATCATCATCAACACCATATCCAGAATATCGTTGGAGTAATGAGTAGGGGTTAGCATGGAAAATATTAACACAATTTATTCAAAACCATCACAAATAATTCAACACCTAAGATTTGATGCTAGAAGTTATCAAAATATTAAAGTGTACTAAATAAAACCAAGAACACATTTCAACCCAAAAATAAATTTAATATATAAATCATCTATAAAATAATAGTATCATTGACGATTCAAAATGAGAAAACTAAATATAAAAAAAGGCAAATAGGTGAAATTAGTTATTCTCAATCTCAACAAACAACTATCTCCTTCCTTATAAGCCTCAGCTAAGCCTTAGGAATGACCAATTGATTAGAAATTTTATAATAAATTATAAGCCTCAGCTGCACATTTCTCTTGTTTTGCAGCAATACTTAATTTCACTCCACCATTATCCAAAATCGATTACCCACTAAAATTCTCCCATTTAATTAACCTAGTTTCAGGTCTAGGGTTTTCTATAAAAAATAATAGAGTTTGTATACTTGAAGTGTGGGATGCCGTATGTGGTAGGAACATCTATGCGTTTGAGAGCTGCTGTCGGTGGTATTAGATTGACGGTGGAGACGAGGTGGGGTGGATAGTTGGAAACGCAGTGTTGGTGGTGGCAGAGGCGGCGAGGAGAGAGATAAAGAAGAGGGCTGGTGGTGATGGAGTGAGAATTGAGAGCGGAGGTGGCTAGGACTAGGGTTGATTTCGGAGGTGATGGTGACGGGCGGCTTTTCGCGGTAGTGGCGTGAAGGAGATGCAACATATTTGTACCGGAGGTGAGGAGAGAGTGGAGGTGGATAGCGGGAATGAATATTGCCAATAATTTATTCAGAAATCTGATAATTATTTTAATTTATTAATATAAGTGTTTTAACTAGAAGGTATGTTACAATATACATTCTAATAAGTTAATGTACCAGAATGTGATTAAAATATACCTTCTAAATAATTTAATGTACCAAAACGTATTCAAAATATACCTTCTAAAAGGTATTTCAAATATACATATTGAAAAGTAGATATTCAAAAACGGGTGTTAAATATACCTTTTGGAAACGTAACCTAATTACAATATACCTTATAGATGTGATCTTTCAGAAGGTATATTGTAAACCCGTTTTAGGAATATTTAATTACAGAAATGCCACCTAACATATATTTTAGAAAGTAGCAAAAATAACTGTTTTAAAATGTCTGTGTTACAAAGTTGTTTTTATACTAGTGCATGCACAATGCATGATGAACTATATAATTTAACCTACTAACACATCTAGCTTTTGTTCTTTTTATTTTTCAACAAACTATATATGTAATTTTAATCAAAGAAGATATGCATTAATAGTAATATGTGGTTAATCACATATCAAAGATGATTTTCCATCATATGCAATTTGCATTCTCTTTGGGGAGTATGTGCTACTCTCCCCATCACGTTCTATCGTATTTTCTTATTTTCCCATTCTATTTGTTATATTTGTATTTTTTTAAAAAGAATTAATGTTATCTTTTAATTTCTCAATAAAAATTAAATGTTACTTTACTAATTTCACCTCTCTCTTTATATTTTAAAATTACTAATCATTTTTCATAATGTACGCGTAATAATCAATTACGACAGATAAACTAAGACGAAAGGAGAATAAATCTTGTTTGAGCGTCCTCCAATTATTATTATTTTTATTGAGTTTTGCTGCAATCAACATATCAACTCACATTCATGAGTGGGTATACCATGGACCCTGGCCCATCTAATAAGGTGCACCCGGTCCCATAATTAAATAACAAATGTGCTCTTCAGTTCCACGCGTGCACCAATTCCACACGCCTTCCTTTTCACTTCCCGCTCCTCAAAAAACAGAAAAAACTCTGCAAATTCCCGCTGCAACCCTCACCAGGTTTTCTTCACATCCCGCAGCAACTTCTTCCAGACGCTGCAGCAATTTTTTCACCAGTTTTCCGACGCTCTCCAACTGATATTTGCGATGATTTTCGACTTTCATAACAAGTTTCCAACGCTCTCCAACTTGAAACATAAAATTCAAGTAAGTTTTCGATTTTTCTCCTTTTTTCCTTTACTAAATTCATAAACAAATATCAATTGTTAATGTTTTACCATTAGTTATTGTTGATTCATCAGAAAAATAAACCAATATATTATAATTACATGATTTCGATTTTAGGGTTTAATCATTGATATGCTTTGAAAATTTTAAATTCTCTGATTTATTACTACTATTCGATTTAGTTTCAGAATTTATACTGGAGGTTTGTTTATATTTTAAAATTGTGATAAGACTTTATATGTACTTTTTGATGATATGTGCAAGATTTATTTAATGATATGTTCCAGATCTGAGTGATGGTATATCATTTGTGAATTTCATTTTTACTTTTTTTTTAGAATATATGAGTTTTCATATAGTAGTGATGCTATGTGCACGTTCTGTGTAATGATATGTTTAAGATCTGTATAATGATATATCATTTTTGAATTTTTATTCTTTTTTCTGGGAATATAGATTGATTTTTTATGATGATATGTACACTTTCTGTGTGATGATATATTCAAGTTCTGTGGAATGATATGTTCATGTTCTGTATGATGATATGTAAATCATATGTCTAATGATATTTACATATTGTGTGAGAAAATATGTGTATGACATTTACATATTATGTGTGATATATGTATAAGATGTGTGTGATGATATTTTCATATTCTGTGTGATAATACATTTATGATGTGTGTTTATAATATGTGTGATGATATATATATATATATATATATATATATATATATATATATATATATATATATATATATATATATGTGTGGTGTGTGTGTGTGTGTGTGTGTTGTGTGTGTGTGTGTGTGTGTGTGTTATATATAGGGGTGGGTTCAAATGGGAACCATGTCATTATATGCGAACCTGCGAACTAGTGCTTTTATTATATACCAGCAGTGCTTTTTATTATAGAATCACAGTGCTTTATTGATATTTTAGTTATATACACCAGCAGTGCTTTATTATACAATCCTAATGCTTTTAATCAAATAAGGAAATACACAAAAAATCTGATCCATCCATTTAATTAGATCTAAGGCCCATAATTGACCCTAGGTTCACATATAAGGACATGGTTCTCATTTGAACCTAATCCTATATATATATACATATATATATATATATATATATATATATATATAATGTGTCTGATGATATGTTCATATTATGTGTGATGATATGTGCATTATATGTATGATGATCTTTGATTTTTTATTTTTCTTTTGTGTTTTTAATTATAAAAATGAAAAAGAAAGCACCACTGTACCTTCAGAGCAACTAGATATACCAATACTAGTAGGTAATGCACTTGGTACAGGGCTCACTCTTCAGGAGGAAGACCTGCAATGGAAAATGTACGAAAGAAGAAACAAATAAGAAAATAAAAAGTCTAAATAGGATCATGTTTCGAAAAAGAAGGGAACGCAGGAGAAAAATCTGAATGATGCAAAAACTCAGGTTGAGAAAAAGAAGAAAGGTGGAAAGAAGAAAATTCTCGTACAAGCACTTGATGCTACACCAGTCGTTGAAAAACCTAGTTGTGAAATGGAAGTTGAGAAACAGGCTGTTAAGGAACTGGACTTAGAGACGAAGTTGGCTAATGACAAAAAAACTTTGACTGTGACGAAAACACAGTTGCCTATAAAGAATAAGGTTTGCTATTTTTATTACTTCTCTACTTTGACAGAAATAATATTCATATTCCAGTTAAAATTAAACAGTTATGCACTCATTTGCAAGTTTCACCAGTGCTAGACAAAAAAAAATGAGAATGAAGAAAAGATAAAATCAGCTGAGGTTTGACTTTTTTAACAATAATTATAATACACTGCTGTCATGTCATGTGATCTAATATTTTATTTTATTTTACATACATCATATATAAATGCATCATATCATCACATACACCAACCACATACCATCGCATACACCAACCACATATCATCTCATACACCAAACACAACCAATCATAATATCACATACACCAGCCATATATCATCACATACACCATCACATATCATCTTATACACCAGCCACATATCATCATATACACCAGACACATATCATCATATATACTAGACACATATCATCACATATACCAACCACATATCATAAGAAAAAATTTAAATACTAAATCTAAAATCCTAAAATTGAAAAATAAACCTTAATATGGAAAACTTAACCCTAAAATGGAGATTTGAACTTTAAATCCTGAATCTCTGTCAAATATCATCAGATATATAGCCACATATCATTACATATACTAGCCACATATCATTACATATATCAACCATATATCATCACATACACCAACCACATATCATCATATATACCGGCCACATATCATCAAATATAACAATGCATATCATCACATACACCAGCCACAGATAATCACATACACCATCCACATATCATCACACACACCATCTACATATTATCATATATACTGTTATGTTCAGACATATTTACCAATATTAACATTTTTGGCTATTTTATTTATTTTTCAGGTTGTGTTGCATCATATTCGTAAACGAAAACAACTTGGAACTGATCTATAAAATCGTCCTCCTCAAAAGAAGAAATTTATTCGTAATTGAACAAAGAGAATATCCGATTCAGGACGTCTCCTAATCCTCTCTTCAAACTGATTGAGTATCTGACTGATGAACAAAAAGCAGCAGTCAAGGAGATTGGATTTGCTGGAATGTTGAAGCTGTCAACTCGAGAAAATCATGTTAGGTCGGTAATATTTCTGGTGCAGAAGTTTGATTGCTGCAGATGTTCAATTAGATTGGAGGAAGATGAGTTGAGAATTGAGGAGGAGGATGTAGTTTATGTGTTTAACTTGCCGATGGGGGAAAATCTATCACAGAAGCTTTAGCTGGAAAAGGTATTTTTAAATTATTTACATTAATTATATTAATTCCCCTTCATTACACTATAAAAATTATGTTATACTAAATAATTTCATTTTTTAATGTATGTACTAAAAAGACGACAACAACTATAAAGATCTGAAAAGAATGGTAACGACAGTGGGGAGTTACAAATGCTGTGCCTTTTACATCTAAAATTGTCGAGGCTCTGCAGGCAAGGGTTGACTGTGGTGATGACTTCAAGAGCGACTTAGTCGTGTTTGTTATCATTACCATGTTCAAGTCACAACAAGATCAAAAAGCAAATTATAAGATCCTGAAATGCCTTCAAGATGTGAACGAGATAAAGAATCTCAACTGGTGCAGTTTTATGATCAATTGCCTGATTTCGTCAATTGAGGAATGGAAGACAAGCACAGCGTTGAATAAGTTTTTCGCAGGACCTGCAATTTTCTTGATGGTAAGCATATGTGAATTACTACTAAATAATTGAATATAAAATACTAAGAAATAAAATTATCTAACATTAATGTCTTTTATGCAGTTATGCTACCTTGACCGGATGGAGTTAAAGGTGCGGAGGGCAAATTCACGAATATTCCCAATTTGCTCAAATTGGGAATTAAGTGAACTGGAGAATAGAGTTAGTGGAGAAAAGAAATATGGGGGAGTTTGGAAGGGGAAAGGTTGTTGAGAGGTTGGTGAAACAAGAAGAGAATGACAAAATGGTATGTGTTTAGTTCTAAGATGAGAAAATTAAAAAATAAACTCTAAACAAAATGATTTTTTTGTGAAGTTGTTCATGATGATATGTTCATGGTTTATGTGATGATATGCTCCTAGTCTGTGTGATGGTATGTGCATGGTCTGTGTGATGATATATGAATATGTTATTCTTTATTTTTCACAAGCACTGATGATTAATATATATTTGTGGTTTGTGATGTTATTAATGTAATATTCCTTTCTTTTTTCTGGGATTACAAATGAATTTTTAAGAAGTTGTTGATGATGATATGTTCATAGTTTATGTGATGATATGCTCCTAGTCCGTGTGATGGTATGTGCATGGTCTGTGTGATGATATATAAAATTTTTATTCTTTATTTTCCACAAGCACTGATGATGATGAATTATATATTTGTTTTGTCATGTTATTAATGTTATAGTCCTTTCTTTTTTTGGGATTACAAATATATTATTAAGAAGTTGTTGATGATGATATGTGCACACTTTTGTGTGAATATATGCTCCCTAGTATGTGCATATTTTGTGTGATAATATATAAAAATATTATTTTTTTTACAGAAGGGCTCTGACCTTGTTGAACTTGAAGAAGGGTCAACAAAAAAATCGGTGCTGGTTATGAGGAAGATGACTGAAGCAGTCAATGAATTCAGAGGTGTCATGGATTACATCAGAAAAACAGAAACAACAAATGACATTCTGATGACACCGTTTCAACTTATATTGAGCTCTAAAGAGAAAGAGCCAACTGAAGAGCACCCAAAATCGAGCTAGAAAATACCAACCCCCATATCTCCAACCAGTAAAGTATTAAACAAAGATCGCCATCCAAAAAACCACCAGGTCAGAAATCACCAACTGCAAAACCACCAAGCCAAAAAACCGGTAGCATCTTAGATGATGATACGTTTGATGATCCAAAAATTGCAGTCGGGATTTTTGAGTTGGGGATGTTTTGTGCAAACCCAAAAGGTGACAAAGAGAGAGATTCCAAATGGAATATCACCACCCACGATTTCTTTAGGACTTGTAGATATTGAACCGATGGGAAATTTTTGTGCTGATGTTGATGTTGATGGTGGTGGTGGTGGTAATGGTGATGGTGATGGTGGTGGTAATGGTGATACTGGTGGTAATGGTGATAGTGATAATTGTGGTAATGCTGATGTTGGTGGTAATGTTGATGGTGATGTTAATTATAATAGTGATGGTGATTATGCTGATAGTGACAATGATACAGTTGATGAAGACAATGATGATGAAGTTGAGAAGGTGACCCCATTTTATGAGTTGAAATTCACAAGGTATTTAAACTATACTCCCTCCGTCCTTAAATGATAGTTCTGCGGTTGATTTCACACAGATTAAGAAATGAGTAGTTATATAATTAAGTTATTAGTTTAGTTGTTGTTTTCTAATTATACCCTTCTTGAATTTATTAATGTCAATTAATAATTATAGAAATCAGTGTTGAAATTAGTATATTTGTTATTGAAATGGTAAGATTTTACATTGTAATCATCAGTTTATAATTTACAATGTAGAAAACTAGTATTTCAAGAATATTAATTAAGGGTATGTGTGGAAATGAAAAATTAATGATATGTTAAATACAGTAACTGGACTATCTTTTTGGGATGGACGAAAATAGAATACCGGACAATTTTTGTGGGACGGAGGGAGTAATATTTTTTAAAAGTTATATATTAGTTTTTAGATTTGAATACTGCACTATTTAGATTGATGAATAAAAATAACAATTATTTCTTGTCACATTCTATAAATCAGCATGCTTGACGAGTCTGAGGATGACATTGTGGATGTACTCCAAAGAAAGAACCCAAAGAGGAAGTGCAAAAACCTGTCGTTGAATTTCAGATCTCCTTTCTGGACAGGAAATAATTTAAAACTGAATAAACTTGTTACAATGAAGGAGAAACTCATTTCAGAGTATGCATTCTTAAAACAAACTCAAGAAACGAAAAAGTAAGTAATTCTTAAGTTTTTTAATTTTTGTTTCTAATGATTAATGATATGTGCATGATTTGTGTGATGGTATGCTCCTAGTCTGTATAATGGTATGTGTACGATCTGTGTGATGACATATGAATATGTTATTCTTTATTTTTCACAAGCACAGATGATAAATATATATATTTGTGATTTGTGATGTTAATGTAGTATTCTTCTTTTTTTATCTGGTATTACAAATGATTTTTTAAGAAGTTGTTGATGATGATATGTTCATGGTTTGTGTGATGGTATGCTCCTAGTCTATGTGATGGTATGTACAAGGTTTGTGTAATGATATATGAATATGTTATTCTTTATCTTTCACAAGCACTGATGATGAATATATATGTTTGTGATTTGTGATGTTATTAATGTAATATTCTTTTTTTTTTCTGGCATTACAAATGAATTTTTAAGAAGTTGTTGATGATGATATGTGCATAGTTTGTGTGATGATATGCTCCTAGTCTGTGTGATGGTATGCGCATAGTTTGTATGATGATATGTTCAGGGTTTGTGTAAGATATATTAAAAATTATATTTTATGTTTGTTGTGATGATATATACATATTCAGAACCTCTCCTCTTAGTATATCTGTGTTATATTTAAAAATATCAGTGAAGTATTGTTCGATGGGGTTGGAACTGTGTTAAGAAGGCACGAATTCTATACACTCTCAGAAAGTGAGTGGGTTGTGCAAACAATCATCGACGCCTGGTGCATGAAGCTAAATATGTATAATAAGAGGAGAGAATCAGGAGAACCAAAAAGAGTATTTTTCTCTACAATGCCTCATGTAAGTGCTCGATAAGATTATATATTGTCAAGTATTATAGACAAAGTCCAAACTTATCAACTATTAATTATGCAGGATAAGATTGAAATGGATTTAAAATTTAATGAGGATGAGAGCAAGAAATCTTTCAATAATATGCTTGATAATGAGCTCAGCATAATGGGCAATGTCGATATTGATGATGCAGATCTAGTAAGTGTGTGTGTGTGTGTGTGTGTGTTTGTGTGTTTCTGTGTGTATGTCTGTATTTATATAAAGATTTGCTGAATATACATTACAATGTTCTAATAGTATCTAAAATGATAGGTATTTTTTGCTGTATTGAGATCGTCATTATTCGACTGTTTGCTTCAATTTCAAAGACTGTGCACTGCAAATAATTGACAACAGACCGCTTGCACAATGCGCAAGTATTGCAATTCATTACGACAATGGCCCCAAAAAAAATTGTAAGTACTCTACAACAATAACTACACATTCATCTCACAAAAAAAAAGTAAAAAATCTTCATGTACTAATTGTATCTCATTATATTCAATTCTCTCAGGCATCAACATTCACCAGATATTTGGAAATCAACAATTTGAAGAAGAATGTGAATGTGGAAAAAATTTCGCAATCAATTGTCAAAATGAAATGGAGATCATCAAATAATTTTGATGATTGTGGAATTTATTGCATGGGACATCTAGAAACATATAAGGGGAAGTTGGACGTGGATGGATGGAATGCAGGTTTTAGTAAAGACAATGTAAGTAAATTTAATTAGAACTTTATAATTATTTTCTTTGTATTTATTGATATTTATTTATTTTTCTTGTATATATCTTCAATAGGACAACGATTTGTTGAAGACATTGAGAGCAAAGTACTGTTCAACAATCATAATGATGGAGGAGAATACGAGAAATAAACAAGTGTTGAAAGATGTGGGACCTGTGGTTTGTTTGTTGTAGTGATATTTTGACAATTGAAGAGTAAAAACAATATTATATAACTTTTGTGAACTCTGTTTCATGTAGCAAGGTTGAGGTGTTGAGAAATATTCTGGTTTCTATTGTTTATGATTTAGTTCATGCTTTACATTAATGTACGAGGTTGAGGCGTTAGAAACGACACACTGTTTAGTTCTACAAAGTGTATGTGGTTGTTAGATTTGCTGCTTAATATGCTTTGAAATTTTAGTATTATATGATAATTTGGAATTGCCATGATATATTATATGTTAGTTACTAATTTATAAGTTTCTTATTTCTTTTATGAGATTGGAAATAGATTTTTATATAGTTTGTAATGCTAAGTGCATGTTATGTATATAATGTTGTTGTATGTTTAAGTTTATTGATTAAACATGATGAACAAAGTGAAAAAGTATTCACCATAAGTTATGTCATGTGATATACTCATATTCAAAATATTCATTTATTTTACATATCATCATATATAAATGCATCATAGCATCACATATTAGATTCGGTTTAAAACTGAGGGATTAGTGATTCCCTCGGGGTTTTTTTTATTTAAAAAAATTCGAAAAAATAGAAAAACATATCATCACATATTTCACACAAATATCATCAAAAATACGAGCCACATATCATCAAGAAAATATCAAATCCTAAAAACCTAAAATCCTAAAATAGAAAACTTAACCCTAAAATAGAAAACTGAACTCTAAATCCTGAATCTCTGTCCCATATTATTGCATATACCAGCCACATAACATCATCACATACACCAGCACACATATCACATATACGATTCACATATCATCTGAAAAAATTAAATACTAAAACTAAAACCCTAAAATAGAAAGCTAAACCTTAATATGGAAAACTTAACGCTATCACATATCATCCTATACACCAGCCACTTATCATCACATACACCACATTTCATCATATACACCAACCACATATCATCATATAACAACCACATATCATTACATATACTCGCCACACATAATCACATACACCATTCACATATCATCACACACCATCTACACATTTCAATCACCAGCCATTTATTTGTTAAAATAAATTCTAATAAAAATATGATATATATCATCGTATTTAACAGATACATATCATCGTACATCAATTTCACATATCATCAAATATAACTTTAAAAAAAATCATCACAACAAAACCAACACATCAACAGATTCAAAAAATCTCCGAGAGTAAGAAATAAATTCTATAGTTTGTTTTCACAATAAAATAAAAACAAATTCAAATTAACCAAAACTCACGAACAAACATATAGCCTTTTCATAAAAAAAACAATCATTACGATTACAATAAAAAAAGATCGAATAAAAATCACCAGTCCAAAAATAATAATAAATACAATTGGATAATTAAGAAAAAATATCCATCTCTCTATTCTGTCATATATGAAGAAAAAAAAACTTAACTATCAATTGACTTTGAACTAAAAGAACTACAACTTAAAGAATGCGGTAATGGTGGAAGCTTTGAACTCGTATTTGGACTAACAACTATGAAGTTTGAACTCGAAGTTGGACCGACACTCGGATGCACAACATAACCATCTCCAGCAAATGTAGAAATACCATCCTGAAAAGAAATAGTACAGAATGAGAAAACAATGACATTACAAAAAAACAATATATAAATTGTACAAAAAATACCTGTAGACTTTCTACGGCCTTTTTAGTTTGTGACTCAGCAATTTGCGCTCGATTTCTTTTTCCTTTTGCTTGGTTGCGCTTCTTCTCAAGTAAAATCTTCTCCCTTTTATTTCGCTTACCTTTCTCACGACAACTTTGAGGATTTTGAATAACACCACTCAATGATGGATCAACACAGTCATCAAAATAAATGGGGCCGAATTCACGTATAACACTACAATTAGCACTTTCAAAACCTTCTTCACACTTCAATCGAGCTTCAATATTGTCTTCACTAGATAAAATCAACTTCTGAAACTTTTTATTCATTTGAATCCTCTATAACGAGCCCGCCATCGATTTGTTCGAAGAATCAAATACAGGAACATCATATAAAACACGATCACTAACAATATCCCTACGCCATCTTTTTGTAACATATCTCTCAGGAATAGCACAAACACAATGTATATTCAATACACGCAAACAATGACAACACAAAATACCAACCTCAAAAAATAACTTGCACGTGCAAGATACCGACAAATCTTCTGCATTGAAAGTCACTGCATGTTTTATAACATTCATACCCTCAACCCATACATGATATGTCATAATAGACCCTTCTATAGAGAAAAAGGATTGATGACATGCAACCCCTTTCATAAATTGATCTTCAAATAAAGAAAAAGTTTCAATTGTATATACATCTCTAGCATGTAAAACCAACTTCACATCAATTAAGGCCATAGACGGTGTACTTAGCATGCAACGTACATCTTCTTCATTCTCTTTACTCCTCCACTCAAACACAACTCCGATGAACATGTTGTAGAAATCGTAAAGCCCATTTCTCTTACATAATTTCCTTGTAAGCGCTTGATTTGTGCTCTCACTTCTTTGAGAAGATAAGATGCCACCTGAAAACCAATCCTTGTTGAACGCAGGACACCATTTTTCTCTTAAATCATAAAGCCTTAGTAACTAAGAATTACCTTGGCATCCATAATTTGTAACCATTCTGAAAACATAGGAAATCACACTTTACTGCCGCATATCATCACATAGTACTGGTACATATCATCAACAAAAGGCAAAAATCGGAAAACCCTAAAATATCTTTCAGTTATCATTTGACATTATTGAGAATATATCATTACATATTACCACTACCTATCATCACATATCATCAGCAAAAATCAAAAATCCTGACCCTAAAAAATGAAATACTTAACCCTAAACCCTCAATCTATGTCAAATATCATCACAAATTATCCTTCTATCATCACATATTATATCCACATATCATCTAATATATAGGGCATATATCATCAGCAAAAAATAAAAATCTTCATCTCTGACAACATATCATCAAATATTAGAACCACATATCATCTTATACTGTAACCAAATATCATCATATATAGATGTCAAAAATAATGAATAAAAATTAACACATAATTTAAACATATATATACTAAAACATCCATATTCATCGCAAGAAAAAGCAAACACAAATATTTACTTACTTGTCACAGTAGTACTGGAATTCAACTTCTGTTTCCACATACTTGAGCAAATAGTTGAAAAAGTCTATAGAACCTTTTTGATTCTTAGCGACCTGATGTTTGTCTTTGAGGTTTCCCCAATATGCCATACACAAAGTCGATGCCGAGTCATTGGAAAAATCTTACAAATAGCAGCAGCCATGGCAACAGATTGGTCGGTCATAATTGTAGTCGGATGCCTACCGCCCATAGATCTTAAAAAAGCACCAAACAACCACTCATATGACTCGATTCTCTCATTCATTAAAAACCCGCACCTAAACATCACATTCTTACCATGATGGTTCATACCGACAAATGGACCATAAATCATATCATATTTGTTATTGCGATACGTAGTATCATGGACCAACAAATCGCCGAATAACTCGTAATCCTGCCGCATACTCCCATCTCACCAAAAAAAAAAACTACACAACCTAGACTCACTATCCACTTCAAAATTGAAGAAAAAGTCCTTCTCATTAACTTGCCTATTTTTAAAATTTTGAATTAATGTATTGGAAGCAGTACCATCAAATACGTTCGATTTACTCAATGCATTATATGCATCTCTAGTGCTAAAACCTAAAAAAGGTGAACCACCAGACTGATTTTTCAAAACTCATACACCATTGGCCACACCAACACCACTTTTTATTTAACTCTTTAAGATAAGAAAGTTGAGTCGGACAAATCTGTCTATGAGATGGAAGAAGATGACTAGAGATAGGTGGACATAATGCATGGTTGTGCTCATTTTTATGTGCAGTAACAACCCACAAACCACTACGATCAATATCAAACTGAATAAAAGAAGGACAAACTGTTCTAACATCTAATATGGTATCAGACCTACTTTTTTTTTTAAATTTGTTTCTGACCAGCCTTAAAATAAAGAAAAACTATCATTGAAAGAGAGCCATCAACCCTCTTCCTATCCTTACCCTTCCTAACACTAAACCCAACCCTATACGCATGATCATTGTACAAATTATAAGCCTCGTCAAGGGAATGCCAACCAAATCATCATCCCGCATTGCTCTCTTAAGTGACTGACTATCACCCTCAATAGAATTCACTACATAAAATAAAAATAAAGCAAACCAAAAAGGAAAAAAAATCATACACACTACAAGAAATCTGATGTTTAGTGACGACTTTTTTTCCACGCATAAAATTTTGTCATAATATGTTAATCAATAGTGACGAATTTTAATTTTGTCACTAAAAAATACATTTTGACGACAATATTTATTTTTGTCATCATCGATCTAATTTTTTGTCACTAAATCGCATATTTGATGACGATTAAATGTATTTTATCACAATAATGGAATGACGGAAAAAAATGGGTAGGAGAGAACCTTTTAGCGACAAACTAGTAATAAATGGTGACGAAATCTGGTGTCACAACAAGTTTTTATTTGTGACAACACTATATTTTTTAATTAATATTTCCATGAAAAATGGTGGCGACATCCAGTGTCACGATAAGTTTCTTTTCATGACAACACCATACTTTATCACCGTTTCAAGAAAATTAGTGACAACATTATTTTGACATTAAAGTCTTATTTAGTGATGACAAATACTAAATCTTCATTCACATCAAGATTTAGGATGTGAATTTTTCAATAACAACTTGATAAAAAATGGTGATGACATTTGGTATCATAATAATTTTTTAATGTAAGTATTATTCAACTTATTATTCACCATTAAATATTTATTTTTCTATGTTTATTTAACTAAATTTATAGTTTTTAACGATAAAAATATTATTATATAATATTTCTCAAGTTTCTTAGTTTTAAAATTGATTAAATAAGTTTATGATTTTAAATAATAGATTATTATTTTTTCTTCTGATTTCAAGTTTTGAAATTTATTTATTATCGTATTATAATATTTTATATTTGTCTACAAAAGTTCTCAGTTAATCTCTTTACCAAAATCTCTTTTTGTGAACATCTCTTTTTGTGAACACCTTTTTTTGTGTGTGAAATATTTATTTAGAAGTTAATCACACTTTATTATATTCTTATCTAATTTATTTTGATATTTATTTTATAATGTTTCAATTCTATTTTTTATTTTTAAAATACATCAAGTGCTTATTTATGATTAAGTATTATTTAACTTGCTCTATAATATTTAAAGGCTTATATTATTATTCTAGAATATTTTTGAGTTTTTTATTTACAAGTTTATCTTATAAATTTATAAATTTAAAATATTATTTGGTATTTTTTTTTCTGATTTTAAGTTTTGAGGTTTATTTAGAATTATATTATAACATTTTATATTTTGGTTTTAGTTTTTTGTTTTTTTTTTTTTTTTTTGCTCTTTTATTTATTAAATATTTATTTAGAGTTTATTTTATATTTATGTGAAGTATTAAATTTTGTATTAAGCTTAAAAAATTAATTTCTGGTAAGTTATGTAGGGTTAAAAGAAAGATTAAATTTATTTTGAACGTATATTTCTTTGTTTATAAAATATAACATTAGGACCATGTGGTCGAGTGGTTAGGGCTATCTATCAATATAAAATATCGTGGGTTCAAACCTCTTGTCTTTCAAATATTATTTTTTTGGCTTCCGAACCTTTGTGTAATTTAAATATAATAGAAGTAATCAATAAAAAAGTAAAATCGCAAAACAAAGTACGTTTGTCTGATCACAATTACTCTTAACCTTAACATAATCTTTTCATTAATATATTAAAAAAACTCTAAATAACTATTTTATAAATTATAGCAAAAATTAAATAAATAATATATAAAAATCAAAACATAAAATTTATAATATAATCCACCATATATTACTAATTAAGTGTACGCACGTGATATATTACTAATTAAGTGTACGCACGTGATTTTTTGCTTCCACGTGGCTCTCTGTCTGCCTTTTCTTATTTCTGTTTCTGCTGCATTTTTTTATTATTATTTGATTTTTTTTTCCGAACCTACTTCTACCGTTTTTCATTTTTATCTTTTTTGTCCTTTTTATTCCTTTTTCCTAGCGATTCTTTTCTTTTTATTTTGTTAGATACCACGCCTATTCGTGTGCGACAAAATTAACTGATAAAAAATATTAATGTATTTAAGTAATTATTTGACACAAATTTGTGTATAAGTAATTATTTGACACCAAATTTTTTATTTAAATAATTATTTGCACCAATTTTTTTTATTTATACTATGTAATTGACTGGTGTTTCTATATAAATAGTGTCGTGATTTTTATATACAATTTTTTTATTTATACTATCAGAGAATTCTATACTATTTGTTGTTTTTTTATTATATTTTATAAATTATAATTTTTGTTTGATATTTGTTGGGACTTATACTTTATTTGTTGAGATTATATATTAAGTTATATTTTCGAGAAGAAAAATAATTATTTTTATATTAAAATAACTCAAAAATCATATATAATAATTTTCTTAATATTATAATAATGTGTTCAAATAACTCACGTAATACACAACGATATTACGCTAGGCGATGTTGGGATCAAAACGCAACGTGTTGAGCGACGTGTTTTAAAACACTGATTTTTACTCATTCTACCCATATTAAATTTTTTTCCACTAATATCTTTATCCTTGTTAAAATATTCTCAAAAATACTTCCATGTCCATATCATATTTTTTCTTCATTCTTAAATGTCACCCAAAAAAGGATTCGACATATAAACTTTGATTTTGATTTCTGATTATAATTTTTTATCCATGATATATGATTGAATTGAGATGTCAAGTGGAGTTTATAAGCTACCTGAATCATTTCTTTTAAAAAAACATTCTCAATCTAGTTGAATCATTGGTATTTGATAAAATCAATCATTTAAATCCATATTAATAAGCACATCACTTAAAGTAGGAAATTTTATAAAATATTGATTAAAAATTTTTACAAATTTTTCCAAAGATTCTATTGATGAAATAATATAATTATTTAATCAATTTTAAAAATAAAACTTAAAAATATTATAAAATAATAATTGAAGTCCTTAATTTATAAAGTCAGTTAAATAAATATGAAGAATAATAAATAAATATTCTATAATATTATTATTCTATAAAAATATAATAATGTGTGATTAACTTTTAAATAATTATTGCACGAAAAATACAAAAAACTAAAATATCATAAAATAATATACAATAAAAAACTACCCAATAAAAAATAAAATAAATATTCCAAAAAAAAAGAGTTGTTAGGCCACGAAACTAGAGTGGGTATACCATGAACCCCGAACCACCTAACAAGGTGCACCCAATTCAGATTTTTTGGGGCCCAATCCAATTTCACTTGCTCAGTCCCCCACGCGCTTCTAAATTTCTCCCTCCAAAAATCTGCCTCTTCGACTTACATTCAGCACACAAAACAAAGCAAAAAAACAAACGATTTTCTCCATTCAGCTCAACACTCATTCATCTTCTCGTCTTCTTGAGTACGATTTTGTGCGGCGAATTTGTACAGCGATTTTTCCAGCACGATAGCAGATTTTCTCCACCAAATCTCGTCTTCTCCAGCACGATTTTCATCTTTTCCAACTATCACCGGTAAGTTTTTGATTTTTTTCTCATAAATCTTTAGTTCACAACTTCGCCCGTTTCTTTTTTCGTCTCCTCCGTCTGTGACCTAATCTTCAAAATTCCGGCGATCTCCTTCCGATCCATGACATATACATCCAATTCTTTTGAATTTAGGGTTTAGTCAATTAATGATGTTGATTCATCTGTGTTTTAATTATATTCTTTCGATTCTATGATTTTCTTAAAACTCCCCAGTTTAATTTCAGATTCTGTAGTTTTTGATAATATATATATATTTTTGATGAGATGTGAATGTTCGGTGTGATGATATTTTCATACTCTGTGTGATGATATGTATATAATATGTGCATATTATATGCGATATATGTATAAAACATTTGTGATGATATTTTCATGTTCGGTGTGATGATAACTATACGATGTGTGTGATGATATTTTCATACTTTGTATGATGATATGTATATAATATTTGCATATTATGTGTAATATATGTATAAGATGTTTGTGATGATATTTCATGTTCATTGTGATGATAACTATATGATATGTGTGATGATATGTTTATATTATGTGTGATATTTGTATATTATGTGTGATATATGTATAATGATCTTTGATTTTTTTTATCTTTTTATTTTTTGTGTTTAATTATAGATATGAAAAAGAAATTAACCAATTTACCTTTGGAGCAATTAGATACTCCAATTGTAGTTGGTAATGAACATGGTGTAGGTCTAACTCTTCAAGAGGAAGACCTACAGAGAAAGATACTTGAAAAAAACACAAAGGGAAGGGAGAAGAAAAATTCGATTGGGTCAAAATCGATGGTTGAGAAAAATTCTTCTCCTATTCCAAAAAAGAAGAAGCAAGAACAAAAGAAAATGCCAATTGAAGCACCTGATGCAACAATATAGTGAGAAAGGCCATACAGAATCAGTTAGAAACCGAGAAGAAAAAATTAATTGTCATGCATGGAAAAACACAGTTGCCAAAAATTGATTTTGAAAAATTTGCTTCTGCAATTCAAGTTTTCAAACGGGGTTTTACTGGCAAGAAGACTCCGATTGTAAAGAAAAAGAAAAAGGTTTGCTATTTTTATTACTTTTCTACTTTAAAATAATATTTATATTCCGATTTGAAATTAACACAGATACACTGATATATGCAGGTTGCACCCGTTGAAGACACAGTTGATATACAGGTTGCACCCATTCAAGACACAACTGATATACAGGTTGCACCCTTTGAAGACCAAAAAAAAAGAGAAAAAATAAAAAATAAAACCAGCTGAGGTTTGAATTTCTTAATAATAACTTTAATACACTATTGTCATGTTCATGTGATGATGTGTAAATAATGTGTTTGATGATATATGACTGGTGTATGTGATATATGTGATTATTTATGTTTGGTGTATTAGATGATATGTACTTGATGTATCAGATGGTATGTGGTTGGTGTATATGATGGTATGTGTTTAGTGTATGTGATGGTATAGCATAATATGTGACTAGTATAAGTTATCATATGTGTCTACTATATGTGTCTAGTATGTATGATGATATATTCCTGATGTATAAGATGATATGTGATTGGTGTATGTGATGATATGTGGCTGGTATATAGGATGATATGGGATTTCTATATGTGATGATCTATGGCTGGTGTAACTGAGATATGTGGTTGTTGTGTTTGGTGTATTAGATGATATGTATTTGGTCTATGAAATGGTATGTGATTGGTGTATGTGATGGTATGTGATTGGTGTATGTGGTTGATGTGTATGATAATATGTGGCTAGTATATGTAATATGTGGCTACTATATGTGTCTAGTATATATGATGATATGTAGCTGGTGTATAGGATGAAATGTGATTGGTGTATGTGATGATATATGGCTGGTATAATTGAGATATGTGGTTGTTTGTATTTGGTGTATTACACATGATATGTAGTTAGTATATAAGATGGTATGTGATTGGTGTATGTGATGGTATGTGGTTGGTGTGTATGATAAAATATGTGGCTAGTATATGTAATGATATATCGCTACTATATGTGTCCAGTATATATGATGATATGTGCCTGGTGTATAGGATGATATGTGATTGGTGTATAGGGTGATATGTGACTGCTGTATATGATGATATGTAGCTGGTGTATAAGATTACATGTGATTGGTGTATGTGATGATGCTTTTGTTTGTGTTTGATGTAATACATGGTATGTGGTTTGTGTATGTGATGGTCAATTTTATTTATTTTTCAGGTTGTACTGCAGCAAATTCGTAAAAGAAAAGAACCTGCAACTGACTTAGCTAATCCTCCTCCTCAGAAAAAGAAATTTTTTCGTAAATTTAACCCAGATCATATCCGGTTTAGGACATCTCCTAACCCTCTCTTCAAACTGATAGAGCATCTGAATGAAGAACAGAAAGAGGCAGTCAGAGATATTGGATTTTCAGGAATGTTGAAGTTATCAACTCGAGAAAACCATGTTAAGTTAATAAAATTTCTGATACAGCAGTTTGATTGCTTCAGATGCTCAATTAAATTGGAGATAGATGAATTAAAAATTGAGGAGGGGGATGTTGTGTCTATTTTTGACTTGCCGTTGGGAGAAAAATCTGTGACAGAAGCTTTGTCTGAAAAAAGATTTTTAAATTGTTTACATTAATTATATTAACTCGCATTAATTACACTATAACATGTGCGTATCCTAAATAATTTTATTTTTTAATGCATGTACTAAAAAAGATGATGAAAAGTATAAAGATTTGGTAAAAGAATGGCAGCAGCGGTGGGGGGTTTCAAATGCTGCCCCTTTTACATCGAAAATTGGTGAGGCTCTCCAATCAAGGAGTGACTACGGTGATGACTTTAAACGCGACTTTGTCGTGTTTGTTTTCACTACCATGTTCAATACACACCAGAATCGCAAAGCCAATTACAAGATCCTGAAATGCCTTGAAGATGTGAACGAAATCAGGAATTTTAATTGGTACCATTTTATGATCAATTGCCTGATTTCGTCAATTGAAGAATGGAAAACAAGCACAGCAATGAATAAGTTTTTTGCAGGGCCTGCAATTTTCTTAATGGTAACCATATGTGAATTACTACTGAATAAAGTGATATAAAATACTAAGAAACAAACTTCTCTAATATTAATGTATTTTGTGCAGTTATGCTATCTTGATAGAATGGAGTTTAAGGTGAGGCGGGGCCCCTATGCTGTGCAGCCTGTATTCAATTGTGTTTTTATTTTTTTACGAATAAAATTTAATCATAATGATAATTATAATTTTAAAATAATTGATTTACTTACTTCGACCCTGCAATATAAACCTGAGTCATACCCCGCTGCGATGCGACCAACTGTCGTAGGGTCCGTGATGTACCCGCGTCGGACGGGGTCTGCGATGGAGTATGCGACGTCGGCGTCTGTGTCGTGGTATGCGCCGGGGTCTGCGTCGCTGGATGATCACTACCAAGACCCATGTAGTCGGTGTCGAAATCAGCTAAACGATTAGCCGACCCCATATCTGATCGACCTACGCTGCCAGATCCTCGACGAATCGGCATCTGATAAATTTATTAGATAATAATACGAGCATTTTACAAAATACCAGTATATATATTAGACACCAAACTCATTAATAAATCCAAATTAAAAAAAGTGTGTTTTACAATAAGAATAAATTACACATATTTCAAAAAAAACTAATCACTTTCGCTATTAAATGTATCATCAAGCTCGTCTTCATCTGCATCTTGATCTGTATCTTGATCGGTAAGTAACTCTTCTCCTGTATCATCATTTGTCTCGTTATTACCAAGTTCCTCCACGTAATTGTCATTGAGGTCGTGCAACTGAAAATCGACATCATCGAGTTGAATCGGACGGCGTGTATCTATAGCTTCCTCTTGAAATGATTCTTCTGGTAGAGGCTCGATAAACTCAACATTTGATCTCGCCTTGATTTTACACGTTGCCCACCAGTCCAATCTGTCTCGTCTTAAACTTGGGTATGCACAGTAATACACTTGTGCAGCTTGGGAAGCAAGTACAAAAGGTTCATATCGATTGAACATACTCTTATGATTGATATCGATAATCTTATAATTTGGATGGACTTTTGTGCCTGCACTTGTTGGATCAAGCCATTCGCAATTGAACAATAGTGTATTTTTCTTCATTCGGCCCATGGATTCGAGCTGCACAATTTCTATGAGACGACCGTAATAATCATATTCGGTGGCCCCAATAGTTGACCCTTTAATACATACTCCACTGCTCGATGTTGCTTTGTTAGATCCGTGCTCCAATGTGTGAAATTTATAACCATTTATCTTACATCCGGTATACGTTTTCACACATCTTGATGGACCCTCAGCTAGACTCCTAATGTTCTCGTCGATCACATTGTTCGAACGATCTCTAGCCTATGACATTGACAAGTTATTTTTAATTTTGGATATATATTATATAAATGGATACCATAATTATATGATATGCATCTCGGTATCGAACGTCTTACATAATGTTTGAACCAATTGGCAAGTTCATTTTCCAATTGTTCGTTGATACGATCTTCATTAATGTTTGGGTGGAGACGTTGAATGCTCTTCGTGTGAATACTACATATAACGTTACACAATTTAGGAAAAAAGTATAAGTACATTGACATATATGTATAAATTGACATTATAAATTAGAATGAGTATTCATACCTAACATATTGTTCACCTCCACACAATTTAGAAACACGTAGATCCTTGCGGCGTTGTATTCTTTTTGGCTTAGAAATCTTTTTCCCTTTGTACCAAACGTCTCTCCACATTTCTTAAACACCGAGGGAATTTCATTACCGTCATCCGCACAGTTCTGACCGTCGTCGTTTCTAGGCAAGTTTGTTCTTTTAATTGAAACGTGATCTTCAAAATAGTACGAACTAAAATTTGAAGCCTCATCGACCAGATATGCGTTTGCTATCGACCCTTCGACACTCGCCTTATTTTTCACGCTGTTCTTTAGTTTGTGAAGATACCTTTCAAACGGGTACATCCATCTATACTGTACCGGGCCAGCGATTCTCTCTTCATACGCAAGATGAATGGGCAGATGCTCCATCGAGTCAAAAAAACTTGGTGGGAAGATCAGTTCCAGTTGGCACAATATTAACGGAATGTCACGCTCAAGTCGACTCATATCTTCGGCGCTAATGACTGTTGATGTGAGATCTTTGAATAAAAAACTCAATTCGGTTAGAGCCTTCCACACGTTCGGAGGAAGCAGTTCACGAAAGGCTATTGGTATCAACCTCTGCATGAATACATGACAATCATGAATCTTCATCCCGATCAGACGAGATTCCTTCTTGTCGACGCAACGCCCCAAATTTGATGCGTACCCATCTGGAAATCGAAGAGATTTCACCCAATCGCAAACGGCAGCTTTCGATGACTTGTCAAGTGTGTAACAGGCTTTAGGACACTCTCCTGACCCATCTGGCGCCAACTCTGGGCGATTACAATACTCATTCAACTCTTCCCTAGATTTACGCGTGTCCTTGGTCTTCCCTTTGATATTCATCACAGTATTGAAAACATTGTCAAACACATTCTTTTCGATGTGAATAACATCTAATTTGTGACGAATTAGATTTGTCCTCCAATATGGCAGATCCCAGAAAATGCTTCGTTTTCTCCAACCAGACGATCGGGATATTTGCGCGTTAACTTGTGCTGCATCCAGTTCAGTGACTTTCAGAAGCCCCAATCTTTCTATTTCTGCCAAAACTTCTATACCACTGCGCACTTCCGGCGATGGAGTCTTGACAGATCTTCTTTTTCGAAATTGTCGTTTATCTTTTCAAAAACGGTGATCATGCTCAAGGAATTTTCGGTGATTGTCGTACCACGATTGCTTCCCACTGCACTTAAGAGTGAAGGTGTCCGACCGTTCCATGCAGTAAGGACAAGCTTTTTGACCGGCCATACTCCATCCAGACAATATAGAATACGCAGGGAAATCACTGATTGCCCACATAAGGGCTACTCGCAATTGAAAATTTTGTTTCTTAACTATATCGTACGAGGGAGCCCCAACCGTCCACAATTGATTCAATTCATGGATTAGGGATTACAGAAACACATCAAGTTTGTCTTTTAGATTCTTTGGCCCTGGTATGAGAACGGTCAGGAACATGAACTGTTCTTTCATGCACATCCAAGGAGGCAAGTTGTAGGGTGTGATTATGACGGGTCACGATGAATATTGTGCTCCAAAGCTTCCAAATGGTTGAAAACCATCTGTACAAAGACCCAATCTCACGTTTTGACTTCAGCCGCAAAGCTTGGATTAGTGTCGGTGAAATGTTTCCAAGCTTCTGAGTCGGATGGATGGCGCATAACATTGTCTTCAACCACGTGTTCAGCATGCCATCTCATATCTTTTGCTATGGCATTAGATGCGTACAACCTCTGCAGACGAGGAGTTAATGGAAAATAGTACATCTTCTTGTACGCGACACGAGCCTTCAGTCGTTTTGTTTTTCCGTGAGGAACAGGTTTAAACCGAGGTTCATTGCAGAATTTGCAACTTGTCAAACCAGAATCGTCTCCCCAGTAGATAATACAATTATTCTTGCAGCAGTCTATCTTCTCGACCGGTAAGCACATACCCCTCAACAACTTCTTACTGTTGTAGAAGTTATCGGGTACGAGATTGTCTTTCGGTACAATCTCCTTGATTAATTCACTCAATTGATCATAACACTTTTGAGACATGTGATTCTCTGTTCAAATTCATGAGACGGGAAACTAATGACAACTGTGTATGTGTTTCGCACCCCGGATACAATGGCTGATTTTCAACTTTCAACATGTCGTAAAATTTTTGAGCCTCAGCGTTCGGCGACTCTTCCACGTCGGCAACAACGTCAAAATCGGGACCAGCTGCATCTTGAACCATATTAATGTACGCGTTTGATGGTTCTTCAGAAGGGATGTAAGAGGGTCCTCCAGCATGAAAATCCTGATGACTTCCAGAGGTGGCGAGCCGGGTTTCTCCGTGGTAAATCCATCTATAGTAATTCGGCACGAACCCATGTTTAGCCAAGTGGTACTTAATCTCATCAACATCCAGGTAAATTCTATTCCTACATCTGCTACGATTACAAGGATATTTCAGTCTCTGTCCGTCCTTGTGAGCGGAATTCGCTTGCGCAAATTTAATAAAACTCTCAAGTTCATCCGTGAATTTTGAGGATAAATAGACGTCTACGATTCGCTCGTACATCCAACTACGATCGGAACTCATCCTAACATTGCATGTTTGTCATATTTTTGAGTCTTAAGCGTGTTCTAGAAATCCAAAAATATTCTGTTTGTATATCCAACTACGATCATTAACCATCCAGAAATTTCGGCAGCATTACGAGAAGAAAGGGGAATTCGAGTTATAATTGGTAAGGCTTCTATCCCATTCAAGAACGTGACGTTTTAGTAGTATGTATTATCTTAACATATGTATTTTTCTTAGATTCAAAATTTCGGCAGCATCTCCCCCCAGTTCTCATAGTGGACGTATATTTCAGTGCACCCGAGAACAATCAGGGAGATGCAGGAACCGAAATTTCAAAACTAAACAAAAAACATACACATAATATAACCATACTACAAGTCACATTCTCAAACTGTCCAAAAATGGGACAATTCGAAATTTAGTATCAAACTCTATATTTGATACTAAATCTCAAACGGGTCTAAGGAATATTGGAATAATTCGAAACTTAGTTTCAAATTTTGCTATATGATATTAATTCTGAAACAATTAATCTACATGCATCGCGTCACTTCGCCAAGGTTCCAAATAAGCAGTTACCACCGTCACATTTTTTTAAAAATATTTTGAAAACTTACATAAAATCGCGTGACACCCTATCACGTTTTTAAAAATAAGATTTGAAAACCCGCTATTGGAGGGACAAAACCTCCCGGCTGGCGCCGTAACCCACGTCAACATCCGACGGTATACAACCAACAACACCAATGAAAATATTATATATAAATAAAATTAAATCCCGGCAGATCACCACGGCCTCCCATGCATGAATAATATATATACAATATAATTGGTGAATAAACCCTAAATTTGAAAGCAAACCCTAATAATCTAATGATAAATCCTAATACAAGATTGCTTCTAGCTAGGTAGATTCTGAAGTAGACACGTTGTCTATACAGAGCCACACAGCACTCGAATACAGGTCATCGCTTTCCTCGACCACCCTCACCATGTCTGCTCCAAATACGTTGTCTGAATTAAGTATGTTTGGAGATGACATGGGGAGGGCGTTTGAGCAGGACAATCTCTGTACGGGTGCTGTGTGAGCTCTATATAGACAAGTGTACTCCAGAATCTACACAAGTTTAATTATTCCTAAATTGGCCCCTAATTGTGTAATTATAAATAAATTGGCCCCTAGTTAATTATTTATTCCTAAACTGAACCCTAATTATATAATTATTACTAAATTGGCCCCTAATTAATTGATTATTCCTAAATTGGACCCTAATTATGTAATTATTCCTAAATTGAACCCTAATTTAGTGATTATTCCTAAATTGAACCCTAATTAATTAATCATTCTCAAATTGAACCCTAAAACTAACCCTAATTATAAATTAACCCTAAAATTAATTCTAAAATTAATCCTAAATTGAATCCTAATTATGTAATTATTACTAAATTAGCCCCTAATTAATTGATTGTTCCCAAATTGAACCCTAATTACGTAATTATTTTTAAATTCAACTCTAATTATGGATTAAACCTAATCCTAAAACTAACCATAATTATAAATTAACCCTAAAGTTAATTCTAAAACTAACCCTAAATTGAACCCTAATTCTAAAATTAACCATAAAATCTAAATTAAAACCCAAATTGAAAATTAAAACCTAATCTGAAACCCTAATTAGAAATTAAAACCTATATTGAAACCCTAATTGAAAATTAAACCCTAAGTTGAACTATAATTACAATTAAAAATGGAATTAATACATATAAATAATATACAAAAATTAAAAAAAAAACAACCTGGGGATGGCGGACTGAGGACGAAGGCGGACGTCGACGCTCGGCCTTGCTGGCGGCGGGCAAGCTTCGCGGCGGCACACGTGGCGTGCGGTGGCTCCGGCGCACGGACGTACGGCGAGGCTTCGGGCTCCTAGTTGCCTCGCGGCTGTGGACGGCGGCGGCGGCTCGGACGGCACGGACGGACGCGGCGAAGTGCTCCTGGTTGCTGGCGGCGGCTCTGGCGGTGGTTCGATGGCGGTTCGAGGGCGGCGGCTCGTGCGCAAGGATGTACGGCGAGGGTTCGGGCACCTGGTTGCTCGCGGCTGTGGACGGCGGCGGTTGCTCGGACTGGACAAGGACGACGGCTCCTTCTTTTTCTTCCTCTTTCTTTCTATTCTTTCTTCTTCTTTCTTTCTTTCTGTGCGACAGACAGCGGGCTTGCCCGCTGATATAATTAGGACATCTTCCGAGGGAACTAATCCCTCGGAAAACCGAGGGACTTCATCCCCCTCGGTTTTTAAAATATTTTTTAAAAAAATATTGAATTATTTCCGAGGGTGTTAATAATCCCTCGGAAATCCGAGGGATTTCCAAACCCTCGGAATGTTTCAAAAAATAAAAAAAAATCAAAATAAATTAGAAAAATTAGAGAAAAAAATAGGGTTTATTTCCGGGTCGCCGAGTGGACACGTGTGGATACGCACGTGCTCGTTGGTATTCTTCTATCGAATTTGAGGTCAAAACTACCCCACGTGCCTAAGATGATAGGATCGGTTTCGTTTTTGCGATTTTTCTATTTTTTTCTATTTTTTACGATTTTTTTTATTTTTTGAAACATTCCGAGGGAATCAGAAATCCCTTGGAATTCCGAGGGATTCTTTCAAAAATCCCTCGGAATTCTGAGGGAATTTTGATTCCCTCAGAATGTTTCAAAAAATAAACAAAAATCGAAATAAATAGTAAAAATTAGAAAAAATTAGAAAAAAAGGGTTTATTTCCGGGTAGCCGAGGCGCACCCCTCCCCGCCCCGGTCGTAATTTCTCGGGTCTTCTTACTATTTTTTACTATTTTTTCTATTTTTTCGGGTTCTTTTTCCATTATTAATCTAAAATCGAAAAAAATTAGAAAACGCGTGCAGAACGATCGACGCCCGACACCCGTGGTTCCATGACGCCGATACGCACCCCTCCTCGAATATGGAAAAATCACGACGCTACGTCGCTTCACCTTTCCCACCGAAGGAGTTCATCGATCTATCGTATCTTATTGTTGGTCGAATCCCACGACACGTGTGGACACGCACGTGCTCGTTGGTATTCTTCGATCGAATTTGGGGTCAAAACCACCCCCACATGCCTAATATGATAGGATCGGTCTCGTTTTTGCGATTTTTCTATTTTTTTTTTATTTTTTACGATTCTTTTTATTTTTTGAAACATTCCGAGGGAATCAAAAATCCCTTGGAATTCCGAGGGATTCTTTCAAAAATCCCTCGGAATTCCGAGGGAATTTTGATTCCCTCAGAATGTTTCAAAAAATAAACAAAAATCGAAATAAATAGTAAAAAATTAGAAAAAATTAGAAAAAAATAGGGTTTATTTCCGGGTCGCCGAGGCGCACCCCTCCCCGCCCCGGTCGTAATTTCTCGGGTCTTCTTACTATTTTTTACTATTTTTTTTTCGGGTTCTTTTTCCATTATTCATCTAAAATAGAAAAAAAATTAGAAAACGCGTGCAGGAACGATCGACGCCCGACACCGTGGTTCCACGACGCCGAGACGCACCCCTCCTCCAATATGGAAAAATCACGACGCTACGTCGCTTCACGTTTCCCACCGAAGGAGTTCATCGATCGATCGTATCTTGTTGTTGGTCGAATCCCACGACACGTGTGGACACGCACGTGCTCGTTGGTATTCTTCGATCGAATTTGGGGTCAAAACCACCCCACGTGCCTAAGATGATAGGATCGGTTTCATTTTTGCGATTTTTCTATTTTTTTTTATTTTTTTACGATTTTTTTTATTTTTTGAAACATTCCTGAGGGAATCAGAAATCCCTCGGAATTCCGAGGGATTCTTTCAAAAATCCCTCGGAATTCCGAGGGAATTTTGATTCCCTCGGAATGTTTCAAAAAATAAAAAAAAATCAATAAAATAAAAAATAGAAAAAATTAGAAGAAAAATAGGGTTTATTTCCGGGTCGCCGAGGCGCCACCCCTCCCCGCCCGGTCGTAATTTCTCGGGTCTTCTTACTATTTTTTACTATTTTTTCTATTTTTTCGGGTTCTTTTTCCATTATTCATCAAAAATCGAAAAAAATTAGAAAATGCGTGCAGAACGATCGACGCCCGACGCCTGTGGTTCCACGACGCCGAGATGCACCCCTCCTCTAATATGGAAAAATCACGACACTACGTCGCTTCACGTTTCCCACCGAAGGAGTTCATCGATCGATCGTATCTTGTTGTTGCTCGAATCCCACGACAAGTGTGGACACGCACGTGCTCGTTGGTATTTTTCGATCGAATTTGGGGTCCCATAGACCCACGTGCCTAAGATGATAGGAACAGTTTCATTTTTGTGATTTTTCTATTTTTTTCTATTTTTTACGATTTTTTTTTATTTTTTAAAACATTCCGAGGGAATCAGAAATCCCTCGGAATTCCGAGGGAATTTTGATTCCCTCGGATTGTTTCAAAAAATAAAAAAAATCAAAATAAATTAGAAAAATTAGAAAAAAAATAGGGTTTATTTCCGGGTCGCCGAGGCGCACCTCTCTCCGCCCCGGTCGTAATTTCTCGGGTCTTCTTACTATTTTTTACTATTTTTTCTATTTTCTCGGGTTCTTTTTCCATTATTCATCTAAAATCGAAAAAAATTAGAAAACGCGTGCAGAACGATCGACGCCCGACGCCCGTGGTTCCACGACGCCGAGACGCACCCCTCCTCCAATATGAAAAAATCACGACGCTACGTCGCTTCACGTTTCCCACCGAAGGAGTTCATCGATCGATCGTATCTTGTTGTTGGTCGAATCCCACGACACGTGTGGACACTCACGTGCTCGTTGGTACTCTTCGATCGAATTTGGGGTCCCATAGACCTACTTGCCTAAGATGATACGATCGGTTTCGTTTTTGCAAATTTTTCTATTTTTTTTCTATTTTTTCAAATTTTTTTATTTAAATAGAAAAGAACCCGAAAAAAATAGTAAAAATAGTAAAAAATAGAAACAAAATCCAAACAATTACGACCGGGGTGGGGAGGGGTGCGCCTTGACGTCCCGGAAATAAATCCTATTTCTTTATTATTTTTTCGATTTTTTTAATTCTTTTGGGATTTTTTAAAATATTAATTAATATTCCGAGGGAATCTAATTTCCCTCGGAAGTATGCCTAGGGAATCTCATTTCCCTCGGAATTATTCCGAGGGAAAACCTAATCCCTCGGAATGTTAATTAATTTTTTTAAAAAAATAAAAACTGTTACGAGGGAATTTAAATTCCCTCGGAAATAGTCCCGTCGGCCATCCGTCGGTTTGTTATTCGGAAATTGTGGCGGCATACTTTGGCTCCAGTATTCCCAAAGGAATTTCCGAGGAACCCTTGTTCCCTCGGAAAAAACCGAGGGATTATAAGATCCTTCGGTATTCCCTCGGAAATTTCCGAGGGATTTAATTTCCCTCGGAAAACTGCTATTTTTTTGTAGTGTCTAACATCCATAATCTGTAAGCATTCTGAAAAAAAATAGAAAATCAAGCATTACTGATACATATTAAAACACTTTATACCAAAAATATCATTAGAAAAAAAAACTCTGAAAACCTGAATCTGTTTCAGATATCATCACACATTAGTGACACATTCCATCACTCAACACTCATAGTTACCATCACACTTTACTTCCACATATCATTACCAAAAAAGCAAAACCCTAAAAACAGATTATACTTCACATATCATCACATTACTTAAACAGATATCATCACGCACTACATACACATATCATCACACATTGCTGACAAATATAATCACAATTTACTTTAGAATAAAAGAAAACTCTGAAAACCTGAATCTGTTTCAGATATCATCACACATTAGTGACACATTTCATCACTCAACACTCATAGTTACCATCACACTTTACTTCCACATATCATTACCAAAAAAGCAAAACCCTAAAAACATATTGTACTTCACATATCATCACATTACTTACACAGATATCATCACGCACTACATACACATATCATCACACATTGCTAACAAATATCATCACAATTTACTTTTAAAAAAAAAAAAACTCTAAAAACCTGAATCTGTTTCAGATATCATCACAAACTGCTGACATATATCATCACATAATTCAACTACACATCATCATATAATAAGTCCAAATATTATCACATATTGCTGCAATATATTATCAACAAAGATTAACAGACAAGTTAAACATAAAAAATTTTTACTTACTTTTCCCAGTAAAACTGGAATTCAACCTCTGTTTCAACGTATTTGAGCAAATAATTGAAAAGTTCTATGAAACCTTTTTGACTTCTTAGCGATCTGATATTTATCTTCGAATTTTCCCCAATATGCCAAACGCAGAGTCGAGGTCGTGACATTGGGAAAATCTTGGAAATAGCAGCAGCCATGGCAGCAGATTGGTCGGTCATTATTGTAATAGGGTGCTTACCGCCCATAGATCTCAATAAAGCGCCAAACAACCACTCAAATGACTGAATTCTCTCATTCATAAGGAACCCACACCCAAACATTACATTTTTACCATGATGGTTCATGCCGACAAATGGACCACAAATCATATCGTATTTGTTAGTGCGATTCGTAGTATCATGCACCAACAAATCACCAAATAATTCGTAATCCTGCGGCATACGACCATCTCTCCAAAAGAAACTACAAAGCCTAGACTCATTATCGATCTCAAAATCGAAAAAAAAGTCCTTCTCATTAGCTTGCCTATTTTTAAAAATTTGAATTAAAGTGTTCGAATCCGTACCATCAAATACATTCAATTTACTCAATGCATTATATGCATCTCTAATGCTAAACCCTAAAAAAGGTGAACCACATGAATGGTTTTTCAAAACCCGAACACCATCGGCCACACCAACACCACTTTTTTTTAATTCTTTAAGGTAAGCAAGTTGAGTCGGACAAATTTGTCTATGAGATGGAAGAAGATGACTAGATGAAGGTGGACATAATGTATGGTTATGATCATTTTTATGCGCAGTAACAACCCACAAACCACTACGATCAATATCAAATCGAATAAAAGAAGGACAGCCTGTTCTCACATCTAATTTCGCATAAGACCTGCTTCTTTTTTTTTTAAACTTGTTTCTATCCAGCCTTAGAACAAAGAAATATTTTCATCGAAACTGAGCCATCGACCCTCTTCCTATCCTTCCCCTTCCTAACACTAAACCCAACCCTAAACGCATGATCATTATACAAATTATAAGTCTCGTCAACAGAATTTACTATAATGCCAACCAAATCATCATCACGCATTGCTCTCTCAGCTGACTGACTATCATCATTCACTACATAAGACAAAAAAATAAAACAAACCAAAAATATGTGATTCATACAAATACAATCACATATTAATACTATATATCATCACATAACACTGAGACAACTCATCATATATTACATTCAGATATCATCACATTACACATTCAGATAGCATCACATTCAACATTCAGATAACATCACATACAACATTCAGATATCATAACATTCTACTTTCAGATATCATCACATTCTACATTCAGATATCATCACATTATACTTTCAAATATCATCACATTCTACTTTCATATGGCACCAAATACAGACTGACATATCATCACATTCTACATTCAGAATCACATACAGACTGACATATCATCACATTCTACATTCAGATATCATCACATTATACTTTCAAATATCATCACATTCTACTTTCAGATGGCATCAAATAAAGACTGACATATCATCACATTCTACATTCAGAATCACATACAGACTGACATATCATCACATTCTACTTTCAGATATCATCACATACTACATTCAGATATCATCACATTTTACTTTCAGATATCATCACATTCTACTTTAAGATATCATCACATTCTACTTTCAGATTTCATCACATTCTACTTTCAGATATCATCACATTCAGATTGACATATCATCACATTCTACATTCAGATATCATCACATTCTACTTTCAGATGGCATCACATTACAGACTTACATATCATCACATTCTACTTTCAGATATCATCACATACAACATTAAGATATCATCACATTCTACTTTCAGATATCATCACATTCTACTTTCAGATATCATCACATTCCACTTTCAGATTTCATCACATTCTACTTTCAAATATCATCACATTCAAACTGACATATCATCACATTCTACATTCAGATATTATCACATTCTACATTCAGATATCATCACATTCTACTTTTAGATATCATCACATTCTACTTTCAGATATCATCACATACAGACTCACAAATCATCAAACATTCCCTTCCATGAATCGTAAAAAGAGAAATCATATACCTGCTCCTGTAATAGAACTACTTTCATCAATGTCCGAACTCGCACTATTCCTAGAAACTGGAATATTTGCATTAGAAACACAAATCGGAAGAGCTGCAGCAACAAAAATAAAAATAGCTTAAACCTAATTCAATACGAAAAGAAATAAACTTCAAAAAAACATATCCGTGTTTTACTTACCCTCGAATCGATTCGCGTCCATTGGAACCTCTAACAGATTCAAGTCCATTGGAATTTGTGGAGGTGCATCAGCAATTGATTCGGCGGTATTTGATAAAAATCGTAGAAAGTTTGTAGAAAATCTGTCGGTGCTGATCAGTTATTAAATTAGAACAAAGAGAATTCAAAAATTGTTTGCTGTTAAATCGATAGAGATCCTGTTGATGTTGAACTCGATGGGGCTATGGTTTCTTATTTGGACGAAATTAATGGAGGTTGTGGAAGAATTTTACAAAAGCGCAGATCGACGAATTGGTGCAGATCGAGGAGAAGAAAAAATCGCTGGAGATGGAAAAGAAACGGCACGTACAAAATTCTGGGATGGAAAGAGAGGGCGCGTGGGCAATTCTGAAAAATACTTTTATATTGGGAACATGGTTCGCCTGGGTCTATCTAATAAATTGCCACGAAACTAATGGAGGACTGTTGTAGAAAAAATATTAAGTAATATAATATAATACTAAATAAATAAACTTAAAACCAGAAAAATTATATAATAAATATCTTATGTGGGAGACCTCATCAATATATATAATTTGAAATTAGGGTAATTCAATATATGTTAAAATAAATAATAGATTGTATAAATAAATTATAAGAAGTATTCATAAATAAAAGTTTATAATAAATATAAAAAATTAATAAATAAATGAAGTTATAAAGTTACTTAAATGAATATCATACTCATACTTTATGAAGTTATATAATTACAAAAATTTATGAAGTCAAATAAAAATCATATTTAATTAAAAATACTTTTTCAATAAATTTAAAACAAGATTCAAGAAAATCAGAGAATTTTTTAAAATAATATAAAATATATCTCAAACATTTGAAATTATATTATAGTTAGATCTTAAATAAATATCTAATAAAATTGACTAATTAAATAAATAGAATTTATTTAACCGATTATTTTTGGTCTTTATTGCCTCACTTCTTTGATTTTTTAATTATGCATTTGTAACACACTTATGACATAGTTATTAAGATTTTTGATATTTATTTGACTGGTTAATGACTTTTTACCTTTATTTTATATTTGCTCTTTATTTTTTTCCATTATCTTGATTTAATTAATAAATATTTTGATTTTATTTTTATTAATATTATAGTTATTTAACTTAATATATGAATATCCAGTTTTATTTTATAATATTACTGATTTTAGTATTTTTTTTATTTTTGAATTTAATTTAAGTTAATAGAATGTATTTAATTGATTTTAATTTTTTCGTCTTTGTTGCCTTATTTAACAAATTTTTATATGATTTCAATCATATATATTTTTATAAATAATATGAAATAATTAATTAGATTTGTTTTTTAGTTTTCTTCCAGTTTCTAGATTTATTACTAATTGTTGGGATATATTTTCTTTCAATTTTTATAGTTTATTAGCTTATTTTATTAAGTTTTTAATTTAACTTGTTATTATTAATATAAACATTGTTTAAATTTACATAATTATTTAATAAACTTTATTTTTAAAAAAAATCAATTTTAGAATATTAAAATTAAATATTGAATGATATATTACAATACTAAATAAATATTAAATAATAAAATCAGAAAAGTTTATATAATAAATATTGTTTCAATTTAAATAATTATTTAATAAATTTGAATCTTATAATATATAGAGTAATAGTATAAGTTAAAAAAAATCATAAAGAAAGTTAAATAAATATAAAAGTATATATTTAGTCCTGAATACTTATTTTAAAACGAAATATCTACATAAATCTTATAAAATATCATGAAATAAATCTCAAAATACATTAAAATTATATAAAAGTCTAATTAAGTGTGATTAATTTCAAAATTACTATAAGTTTTTTATATTTTACTTATGTGATTTTACAATTACTTATATATAATTTTATTATTTTATATTTCAAATAATTATTTAGAAGTCTTGAATAATTTTTACACTGATATTATAAAATTCAAGTTTACATTATGTTTTTGGTATTTTTTTATGATTTTTTAATATTAAAATCAGAAAATATATAATAAAATATCATTTAGATTTATATAATTATTTAATAAATTTGAAAATAAAATTTTAAAATATTATACAATAATAATATAAGTCATTAAAATAATAATTTAAATAAATATCTAATCATAAATAGTTACTTAGTATATTTAAGAAAATAAAAAAAAACAACATAAATAGTATAGGATATATAAAAATTATCTCAATTTGCTTTAAAATTAGACAAGAAATATATAAAAATTGACTAAATTTTAAATAATTATTTAGAGATTTTGTAAAGAAAATAAATATTATAAAATAAAAAAATACTTAATAAATAAAAAGAAAAAATATCAAAAGATATGAGATGTTCATTCATAAAATTAATTGAGGAATTTTATAAATAAAAATAAAATATTATAATATAATATAATACTAATTAAATCTCAAAACTTGATATAAGGCAAACTATTAATTAATTATTGTTTAAATTCATTTATTTATTTATTAAATATTAAAATAAAAAAATTATAAATACTATTAAATGATAATATAAATTATTAAAAATTATAAAGTAAGTTAAATAAATATGTAAAAATAAAAATTTAATCATGAATAATTACTTAATATATTTAATAATGAGATATATAAAACTAAATTTCATAATACAGGAAAAATATAAGTCAAATTCAAAATACTTTTAAATTAGATAAAATATAATAAAGTGTTATTTATTTCAGAATAATTACAAATTCTTATATTTTACTCATATGATTTTATAATTTCTTTCTGTATTATATTATGCCATTTCATAATAATTATGATTTTTATGTTATATATTTATTTTTAAGTTGTTAATATTTCTTGTAACTAATTGTATAAAATCTTCAAATTTATTTTGTATGTTTTGTATTCTTGATGATTTTTTAACTTCCAAATTTACTAAATAAGTATTTACAAAATAATTATAAATTCTCTATTTATTTTATAATAATAATAATAATAATAATAATAATAATAATAATAATAATAATAATAATAATTACCCACAATATTTTATCAGAGAGTCAAACTCGGCATTTAATTATTTGCATAAAAGACTTTAATAAAATGAGGTAATGAATAATCCACTTAGTTTGCTTTTTTTTTGTGTGTGTGTGTGTGTATTACTTTATATTAAGCAAGTGATCTCATCAAACCACTAAGCGTGCCTATCATTGTATTATGTGTATTACTTTATATTAAGTAATAGATTTAATTAAATATATATTACCAACAAGTATCCACTGTAATTTATAAATGTCTAAAGACATACCCTTAAGTAGAATGACATGCTTTCAATAGTACAAACAGTATTTATTTTTTAAAACTTTTAAGAAAAAATGTATTGTCTATTATTTTATTTTGACAATAATTTGTAATTAACTAATTTATATTTTTAAAATTCCACATCAATTTAAAAAGATAATAGAATGTCACTTCGATTTACTTATGATAAAAAGACTCAAAAAAAAATCTAATAGATTGGGAAAATAAAAAAGCAACTTTGTTATACCAAATGACTAAAAGTTCCTATTTAGAAAAAAAAAAAAAAAAAAAAAAAGAAGAAAAGAAGAAGCAACAATAACATATATGCAAGGGGGATTTGAACACCTAACCTAAAGGTTAGAAAAGACATTACAACCACTAAACCAAAAGGTGAATTTTGTTTTATACTTGCAATACATATTTCTAAATAATTATTAAATAAATACTGAAATAAAATAATATAAAATAAATTAACTAACCAGGTCAGAGTTTTCTATTTCTAGTTCTTTAAAGTTATTATTATTTTCTTAAATAAATAAGTGTGCAATTTAAATGTACAACTTAGGAATATATTGTAAATGCCATAATATAACATTTTGTTACATACAAACATTATAAAAAAAATAATGTAAATATAAAAGTTTAGATACTTTGCAAAGTAGCCAAAAAATAAGAATAAATTTAGGGGAATTTTATGTGCAGACACTCCTTATTGTTTTATCCTTCTTTTCCCTATTGTTTTGTATCACAATTTTTATTTATAATAAAACTTATCAATCCATTAATAGTACAAATGAAAAAAAAAAAAAAAAAAAAGAAAGAAAGAAAGAAACTACGGGGGTGGTTCTCAACATTGAATGCCATGAAATTTTATTGAATATTTATTTTATGGAATTGTATAGATTCTATGGATAATTTCATGGATTCCATTGGATTCTAATGGAATTCTATGAAGCTATATTATAGAACTATGTGTATTTTAACAGAATTCCTTAATGTATTAAAATTACTAGTTTAACACCCGTGTGTTACACGAGATTTATTAAAAGATTATAAAAAAATATTCATAATTATTATAGAGTTTGTAAATCTAAAAATAAGAAAAATTCAAAAGATATCGTATTCTCAACTCATGTCTTCTACAAATGGCTAGTTATTATTATTAACTATTATTCTTATTGTTCAATGATTTTTTATTTTAATATTTAGATTAAATTCATTAATAATTTTATATTTACATATGTAAATAAATTTAAAACTTATTACATGCTCAACCCGTATCAAATTCTAATTAATTAATTATTACTAATATTTTAATATTAAAATTAAATTCTATAATAACTCTAAGTTACATACTTAGAGAATCTCGGTATTATTAAATAAATATTATAAATTTAATTTGAAATTGGTAAAATAATACACATTGAAAAAAAATTACAAAATTAGGTCGGGACGCCACTCAGACTGGCGTCCGGATGTTTTTGCAAAATAAAAATATTAAAAATATTTTCGTAATCGCTTGAATACAGGAGCTAAATACAGGTGACGATTATAAAGATAGACAATCGCTATGAATATAGGTGATAGATAATAACTAATTAAAAATAATTATAGGTGACGATTATAAAGATAGACAACATCTATGAATATAGATGATTTATAATAACTAATTAAAAATAATAATAATATTAATTCATAGCTGATAGATAATAACTAATTAAAAATAATAATATTAATTCATAGTTGATAGATAATAACTAATTAAAATAATAATATTAATTTGTATCAAATTATATATTTATCTAGACAAGTTTATATAATAATAGGATGACAAAATTATTTCTTTCATGATTAAAGATAGACAATTACAGTTCATCTCCTAAAATTATATATTACTGTTATCTATATTCTTTCTCCATAATTTCAAGTATTTTTTATATTTTAGAGGAAAATGTTATGGTTATTTGTGAAAAAATATAGATAACAATAATAGATATTTTACGAGATAAACCGTAGTTGTGTATCTTTAATTGTTAAAGAAATAATTTTGTCATCCTATTATTATATAAACAAAGTGTTGTCTAGATAAATATATAATTTAATACAAAAATAATATTATTATTTTTTATCTAGTTATTATCTATCAGCTATGAATTAATATTATTATTTTTAACTACTTATTATCTATCACCTATATTCATAGCTGTTGTCTATCTTTTATAATCGTAACATGTATTCATATCTTCTGTATTCAAGCGATTGCGAAAATATTTTTTTTTGCAAAAACAAACGACACTCTGATTGGCGTCCCGCTCTCTTCTTTTTCAGAAACACTCCGAGACGCCAGTCTGAGTGACGTCCCGATTCAATTTTGTAATTTTTTCTTGAATTAAATTTATAATATTTATTTAATAAACCCGAGAATCTCAAATGATGTTATATTCTAAATCCGTATTGTATTGTACTGGTGTCTAATTAATATTTATTAATTATTATTACATAAATTTATATTTTTATATTTATATTGAATTTTTCAATAATATTTAGTTACATACTTACATTATTGAAGTAACTCATAATTTAATTATATTATATTTTAACTTTTATTCTCAATACAATGTATTTAGATTATTAATGAATAATTAAGTTTTTTTTTTGTAATTAATATTATCTTATAAGTAAATTTTCTTTTAATTAAGATAAGTATTTGAATTTTGTTGTAATTATAATGAGTTTTAATATATTTATATTAGGAAAAAAATATTGAATTAGATAAAATATTATCAAAGGAAAATGTTGAATTAGAAAATTATTCTTTTTAAAAAGAAAAGATTAAGTTAGGCAAAATATAATAAAAAAAATATAATAAATTAGGTAGATATTAGAATTCTTATAATATTAAAATTATTATATTTGCAAGTCTCCAAATATTTAGAATTCGCCAAGTAAGCATTCGAACCACCAAAAAATTATACGTCACCCCAATTATAACTTTTATTCTTAATACAATGTATTTAGATTATTAATGAATAATTAAGTTTTTTTTTTGTAATTAACATTATCTTATAAGTAATTTTTCTTTTAATTAAGATAAGTATTTGTATTTTGTTGTAATTATAATGAGTTTTTATATATTTATATTAGAA
>BMAC01000146.1:667063-730075 GCA_014905375.1 Phtheirospermum japonicum | reverse complement strand
TCCTTTTAATTAAAATAACTAATTTAGATCTTATCTACTAATTATATATGATTTTATTTATATTTTTATATTAGGAGAATCAAAGAAAGTATTGAATAAGGAAAATATATAATAAAAGAATTAAATTAGGTAATATACATTAAAAAGAAAATTATTAAATTAGGTAAATATTAGGCTCGGATGACACATAAGCAAACGAAGCACCATAATTTTTTATTTGTCAAACGAAGCATACAAAGCAGACACATAGGTTAGGAGGATTTTGCATTAATATATAGGGGTGACAATATATATATATATATATATATATATAGTATATATATATATATATATATATACTAGTTTCACACCCGCATATTATGCGGGAATTAAGAATGAGTAATATTCATTAAAGATATTAAAAGAATAATATTGAAAATGTTACATACAAATCGTAATATTATTTGTTCTATTTACAGGAATATTATTTTTCACAATAAATAAATTTTATACAAAAAAAAAAGAATATTATTTGTTCTAATTACAGTAATAATGGTTTTCACAATAAAAGATTTTCAAGTTTTATTTTTTTTTACCGTGAATCACGAAATTAGTTGTAAAGTATATCAAAATACCCTAAACTTGACTGAGAAACCCGTAAAAATTTGAGTTTGAGAAAATGTAAAACGTAAAACACCGCGTGACACGTGAATATGTGATATACAATATTAGAATCTATATGGCACTGATAATTCAATTGAAAAAATATCGTATATATAATTTATAGTATATGTAATATTACTTTATTATTATTATTTGTTTCTTTTTTTATGCGTAAGACACTAATTTATTCGTATAGTTATATATAATGTGTGTATCAACGCATTATATTGTGATTGGACAAAAAAGTTTAGAATATATTTAATATTTATTTTTCTAGGCGTAGTAAATATTATTATTATTATTATTATTATTATTATTATTATTATTATTATGTATTTTATCTTGTTTGTATTCCTTTATTTTTGACAACAATAGTTTTTCATATATATTTTTAATGTTATTTTCAATTATTATATTAGTATTAGATAAATAAGTTTAAGTTTATACTTTTTATATTTATTTTCCTTTTATAACTCGTATTTTTCTTAAATAAATATTTAAAATTCTAATAACACTATTTCAACTTTTATTATAATAACAATTAATTGAACTTATATATATATGTATGTATGTATATATTTTAATTAGATGTAACTTTTTTATATTTTTATATTTGAAAATTAAAAGTAAGATATTATATTAACCAAAATATGTTAATGGAGACATTAAATTAGGTAATATGTAATAAAATGAATATATTGAATTAGTCAAAATATAATATTAGGAAAATATTAAATTAGGTAAAATATAATAAAAAGAAAATACTAAATTAGGTAAATATTAGGCTCGAATGACACCGAAACACCAAAAAATTTTATAAACTAACGAAGCATGAGAAACAGAGACATATGATAGGAGGATTTCGCATTAATATATAGGGCATATATATATATATATATATATATATATATATATATATATATATATATATATATATATATATATATATATATATATATATATGTGTGTGTGTGTGTGTGTGTAAATATATATTATTTAAATTTTAATAATTAAAAAAAAGTGAATTACATAAGATTCTAATGGTAAGAAGCAAGAATTTGGTAGAATTATGTAAGTGTATTTTTTAACTTAAAATTTAATAGAATTCCATTTAAATCCATCATTTAATGAAATTTACAAGATTCTACTATGAATTGAGGATGTTGGAATTCTGTAGAATTTGAGAACAGTAAAATTTCATGGAATCTACACAACTTTAAATTGAGAACACATATAATTGTATTAAATTTTAATTTCACTCAATTCCACATTGAGGACACCCCCTACAATTATACTATGGTTTTACCCAATATGTACTACTATTAAAAAAATATATTTATATTACTTTAATTCTATAATTACAAAATCAACCTATACTCAAAATACCAAAAAGTTAAAATACATAATAGATTGTATAAATAAATTATAAGAAATATTTCATAAATAAAAATTTATAATCAATATTTAAAAATAATAAATAAATGAAGTTAAAAGTTACTTAAATGAATATCAGAATTCATAATTTAATTATGAATAATTAAACAAATAAAAAATGATTAAAATATCAAGAAAAAAATGAGATTTTGTATAATAATATAAAAAATAAATATAATTAGATTAAAATATATGGTATTCTAATATAATTGAAAATAGTTAAGAAGTCACATAAAAATCATATTTAATTAAAAATATCTATTCAATAAATTTTAAATCAAGATTTAAGAAAATCAAAGAAGTTATTAAAATAATATAAAATATATATCAAACATTTGAAATTGAATTATAGTTAAATCTTAAATAACTATCTAATAGAACTGAGTAATAAAAATAAAATAATATTTTAAATATAATAAAAAGATAAAATAAATAAATAATATTTTAATTCTAAGTAATTCTTTAATATTTATTTGAGTTATACTTAAATTCTAAATAATTAGATTATATATAAGGAAAATAAGAAACGTCAAATATTAAATAAATCAAACGCAACTCTCCTCCCCAAAGTCGGAGAAATCAAAATCTCAATTAGAAAAAGGGTTTCTCCTTTCTACCATCGGCCTCCATTCTTATCTCCCCTCTAACACGCACACTACTCTGGAAAACCAGAGACTTCGGCGATCAGGCGATGATTGGAGGGCTCAATAGAGGGTAGACTGTGACACGGCGGCGCTGGGGCGGAGTCAACAATGATTCGCAGAGGGCCTTTAGGCGACGGCAGCAGCTTGACAGCGAGCAGGTAGCCGAAAATGGCTTTGGCGAACTAACAAGGAGGTGACTCTCAGCGTCTTCTCCGGCTCAAAGTTTTATGGGCTTGGTTCTGAGGCGTAGACGGTGGTATTCGTGGTGTCTCGTATTTGGGCCGATTAGGGTCTGAAATGATGGTTCGGATTGGATTGACTCATCACAAACGGCTGCCCAGATGGTTTGTGGCAATTCGGCTAGAGCAGGGCGGAGGGGATGGCTGGGCTCGATTCTATCTCTCCAGATAGGGCGAATGGAGACCGAAAGATGTTCTGGGTTAAACTTGAGTTCTCTAAATTAGGCTTTGGGGCCGGACTAGTTTCGTGATGTGGCTGCGGGTTCGCGGTTTTTGGGTATTGATTTTGAGTGGATCATCTATGGTGTTGAAACGGGCTTGATTGAAAAGGTGAAGCTGGGGTTCGAAACGGGCTGAAGGGTTCATGGTGATTTGGGGTTCTTGTCGAGATTTTCGGGCGAAGATTCTGGGTTCTTCGTGGGTTTTGAAAGATCAAAGAAGATGCTAGTATTGTATTGTAATGGTGATCCGCTAATTGATTGTTTCAAGTTGGTTGGTTGCATCCGAGTGATATTCGGTTTTAGTAGTCCGCGTAATTGAACAGATCAACTCGAAACGGTTCTGATTTGGCACCAACACGTTCAACTTGACTGTATGCTCCTTAAATTGAAAACTGATAACAGTCTTAAATTCTAAACAATAAGTTGACATTTGGATTCTTCAAATTATTTCATATTTTAATCCCAAGTGACATTTTTGTTATGAATTTGCAGGAGCTTTGTTCCAGTTGGCATTTATTAGAAAGTTGGAGGATTCTTATGGTATATTTCTGAACCATTTTCTCAATTAAGTGTTTTCTTGTATAATTTAGAGTGTTTTCAAGTAATCATTTTCTAGATTCTGAGTTTAGTTGTTGGAAGTCCATAATGAACATGTCATATTGGAAGCATTAAGGAGGTCATCGATATCATGAGAGATAAAATTGGGAAACCTTTAAAGGCTGTTGTCGAGCAAATAATGTTACTGAGACTTTGACCATGAAACCTGAAGAAGCAAATTCAGATATGTGACTGACTGGTTTGAATCTTATTTCTTTCTTTCTTTTTTTTTTGTTTGTCATTTTTTCCATGTAATGGTTGTTTTTGTTTCCAGGATATTGGCTGGCTACTAAGTTAATAATAGAAATTCTCCTCTTCGCATTCTGTTATATTGCGGACTTAACTTGAAATGAGTTGTTGTCCTTTGGTCGTTGTGGGTTTGGTTGAAAATGAGAAGGTGGAATTCTGGGTTCTTCTCGCATTTTCGACGGTTGCCGGTAAACAATATGGATGTAATATGGATTTTTTTATGATTAATTGAAGTCTGTGTAGGGAGACGATGCCACAGTGCCAGCACCAACTTCATCTCCTCTTCAAGATTCTGTTGGAAACTAATAAGTATTAGCAATCAATCTAAATCTCTTCCGCCGAAAGGATAAATATTTTGCAGCGCAAAATTGAGGTACCATCAATTGTTTCTCAATTGCTCGTGTAAATATGAGTATGATTATGTTTTTTTGGTTGGATTTATTTATTTATTTAATGTTATTTTTCTTTGTTAATATTGTTTAATCAGATCAGATTCTAGTCGTAAAGTATTAGTTCATCCACAAATAGTTGGAACTTCGCATCACATGACTTAATATTGATAATGATCCTTTCAATGTTTTTTCTAGTTCTTTGTGTGTTTGATGAGGATTAGAATATAATTATTCATTTATTTACTATTATTGTTTTTTCTTATGTAGATCTTGATTGTATTGAATTAGAGTGAGAAGTTTAAAACCTGGTCTTATTGAAGATCCTGGGTTTTTTTACTAATTTTAGTTTTCTAATTAGATGAATCGATCACGAATTTCTACTCCAGGGGGACATATGTTGGGCAATTCCCTGCAAATATAATCCAAATGTAAGATTTTTCCATTGGTAATTTCAAATTTTTGTTGGCGTCTTGAATTTTGTTAGCCACAATTTTGTGTTAGATGTTTTTGCACATGTAAGTAAATATAGTACTACGTCTGTAAGTATGGGTTTTATTGCACATGTAGGTTATACTGACTTGCATTGAAATTTAAACTTTGTGGTATAAGACAATCCAGAAAAGGTTAGGAGGAAAGTCAAGAATATTATAAGAGAAGAATTAAAATGTGTTGTTCCTTGCCTTCTATGTCGTTAGATTTGGTTAATTTCTACATGCCAAGTGGGTAATCGACCTAAATTATCACGTGATTCATTCTATTGAAAGGTGTTCAATTTTAAAGGGAAATTCTTTGACAGTAGATATATAAATTAAATCCTATTTAAGTGTAACGAAATGAATATTTTAGTGTTAAGTTTACTCCTTTTTGGTGCAATGTTTATATTTGTATTCTGATTTTGTTTTCCTTTTTCCTTTTTTCATGTCGATTAGTCTGAGAAGGCCGGCGATGAATGTGATATGATTGAACTTTACAAGCGCACGCATTATACAGTGAAAGGTGGTTGGTCAAGCGATGAGGCAGGAGAAAATTGGGTAACTAACTAGCACATGCTTTTTATAATCCAACTTCGTTAATGATTATGTTATTATTAATATACTTACATCCATGTTTTTTTAGGACGGGATGATAGTTAGGAAAGCAAAATATGTTGAAGAAGGTATTGAGAAGACCGAACAAGAAATAGCAACTGAAGTTCTTGGCCATGCATCTGGTTATATCAAAGGCGTTGGTTATGGACCGAAATCTCCAGGTAAACGCAACACATTGCCTGATTCGAATACCCAACACCTTCAACAGGAATTAGCAGAAACTCAAGAAAAGCTATAGGATTTGAAAGGTCAAGTGTTTGAGCTTAAGAATGAAGTCGATGATTTGAATAATCAACTGACTCAGCAAGGCGAGTGCATCAACAAGCTCAAGGCGAGTGCATCAACAAGCTTATGGCCTTCATGAGAGCAAATGAGTCTGCTTCGGGTGGGAATAATGCCTGATCCATTATATTCCATGTAAGTCGGAATTTCCAATTTCAATTTTGTGAACTTTGTATAGTATTTTTTTTTGATGATTTGATTACAAGCTAATTAAGAATTATAAATTTTAAATCTGCAGGTATTCTGTTAGATCTAACTTTTGTTTGTCAATGCTGAAGTCAGGCTCAAGTCCTGATATATGAAGTAACTCTTTTGGTTTAGTTTAAGCTTCCAGGTCTTTGTTTTGAATGTTCTAGTATATTAATTCTAGTTGTCTAATTTGGTATGTGTTCTGCATATTTCAAATTAATATTTTGGTTAGTTGTCAGTGTTTTGGTATATGCTCGGAATGGTCGAAGAAATATTTTGGAATGTTGTTATCATTATAAATGCTTCTTTGTTTTCATTTTCATCTTTATGATATTTTCCCTTATAAGAATAATGACAAATTAATGCACATATTCAAGACAATTTATGTCGTCATGAAAGTAAATAACCAAATCGTGTTCACTCAATTATTACAACTTTAAGCATCACATAAGTATTTCAAATTTGTCACTTTAATAAATTATGACAACTTGTTTCATCACATAATACTTTTAACTTGTCACTTAAACTAAATCATTTATGATGATTGGTTTGTCACTATATAAACTCATTTAATGACAATGGATTTTTTCATCATATGTACCCATTAAATCATCATTGAACATATATCTTTTATGATGATAATAAAATTCGTCATATATTGCTAATTTTTTGTGACAAATAAGTTCATCACCTTTAATAGTAAATGGTGACACAATGGTTTGTCATTGTAAGTATAGATGTTCAGTGACGGTTAATATTGCGTCACTATAAAACAGATCTATCGTGACGAATTACATTATATTTGAAAATTATTTAATACATATTATGACAATATGAGCGTCATAATAACTCAATAAAAATTGTCACCGTAGTTATGTTTGTCACGGAAAGTCAAATATTTTGATGACAAATTAAGTGTTCGTCATTGAAAATATTAATATACGGTGACAAAACCGATCTTTTGATGACAATTTTTCATTCACTTACGTGACGAATTCAGCGTCACCAAATAGAACCATCTATGATGACAATTTACATCAGCGTCATCAAAACCGAACATTTAGTGACGCGCTTGAAAAAATTGTCACTTTCACCTATGGTGACAGTCATACCATGACAACCGTTGTGACGCTCAAGTTTCGTCACCGTTTCTCTCCAGTGACGAAAAAATAGACTTTTAATGACGAAACGTATCGTCATCGAACATCAAATTTCTTGTAGTGACAATATTAAGCACATGTTACTACCACATATCATCACATATTACTGAGACATATCATCATATATTACTACCACATATCATCACATACAAATGTCGCACATCATAACATTTAAAACCATATAGTACTGCCACATATCATTATATATTACTTTCACATATCAGCACATCTAACTACACATATCATCACATTCTGCTTTCACATAATTGCTTTGACATATCATCACAAATTATTCCTCGTATATCATCACATACAGATTTTCACATATTATCACACCTAACTACACATATCATTACATTCTGCTTCCATATACCATCACATACAGGCTCACATACCATCATGTACACACTCACTTATCATCACATATTCAATTCATGAATCGTAAAAGGAGAAATCATAAACCTGTAATCGAACTATTTTCATGAATGTTTGAACTCGCACCAGAAACTGGAATATTTACAGGATAGACAAAAATCGGAAGAACTGCATCAAAAAAAATAGAAATAACGTAAACCTAATAGAATACAAAAATAAATCAACTTCCAAAATAACTTACCCTCGAACTGATTCACGTCCATTGGAACATCTAACAGATTCAAGTCCATTGGAATTGAAGGGTTTGTTTGTTGGCAGTGGAGCAACGATTGTTTTGGTGGTAATTTGAAACCAAATCAACGAAAATCGAAAAAAAACTCACAATTATTTGTTGTTAAAATCGATGGAGATCGTCGTTGCTGTTAAAATCGATGGGGATCGCTGATAATTGATTATTATTCGGACAAAATCGATGGAATTTTGGGGATCGCGCGTGTCGTGAAAACAGGAGTTCAGAAAAAAAAAAAAAAAAAAAGCAGGTACAGTTCTGGAATTACATTTTATATGTAAGAATAGGTATATTTGAGTCCATCTAATAATTTGCCCACATTCATAGATTTTACATAAGTAAAATTAGTTTTCATTTCAATTTTTATGTTGTAATTTTTTCTTTAAATTATTTATATTTGTTTGTGATGTAATCATTAAAAACTATGCAATAATTTCAAATATTTAGATCATGACTTGGAAATCTTTTTCTGCCATATCCAAATCTTTTCTTCGGGTCAAATTGACTTTTTCAATTTTTCTTTTTTTCCCTTGGCATCTAGTATTTCTTTATCGGTCCGGCCACGTGATTTACTGTTTGTAATAAATATATGTAGAGTAGCGTAGTACATAGTAGATGGCAGACTGGCAGATCCCTCGAAAAGTATTGGTATCTTCTTGACTTGATCCTTTTTACATCGAACTTAACAGAAAACGAGAATACATAAGGAATACTTGGATGCAGAAAATAATAATAATAATAATAATAATAATAATAATAATAATAACTCTAATCAGAGTGAAATGAAGCTGAATGCTTTGGTAAATTTGAGCTTTTAATTAAAAAGGATTTGAGGTTTTTTGTTGTAAAATATTGTAGAGCACGCAAATACTATATAAATGTAACCAGTATTAATAATGCTTTAATACCAAGAGTACCAGACGTCACCTCTTAATTTGGGGTTGGAATTTCGGCCTTTCACTCCGTACACATGTTTCATATTTCAAATCTTTTTCATAAAAATCTAAACACTAAATAAGTGATACATATTAAATACTATATAAGGTATTCTTTATTGCCTTGTTCTAAAGCTCCAAATACTATATTTGAAATTCTAAATCTTAATTTTCGTTTATATTAAATTTTTAATTTATAATCAATGATTTTTTACACCTAACCCCACGCTCATATCTTTTATTATTATATTATTATTATTATTATATTTATAAAACTAAATATTACTAAATATAATATAATAATACTTATTTTATCATCCACTTTTCATAGATCAAATATAATATAAAAATACATTATCATACACTTTACAAACATGATTTGATATTTACAGTAAAAAGTGAAAGTTTTTGAATCCTAAAACAAACAAATATTCTTATTATTTACAAAATTATGAATACTCATGATTATGAATACCAAGATTCATAATCCCAACGAATCATAATCCGAACAGCCCCTATAGTAATTTAAAACTGGATCAAAATGCTATGCTCGGTTCGAATATGCATCAGTTGTTGGATCAATATAGATGCAAGATTTCGAAATTAGGTATATTATTTACTATAAAAACTATAAAAACATACGGATATAAATATTAATTACTATATAAAGTCGTACGATCAAGTATAAAAAAAAATAAAAGAACTCATACTTTAATAAAAAATTATAGTTACAATTAAGTCTGTCAAGATTTCATCTTTTGGAACCGAATATGACACGATTATTGGAGATTTGAAAAAAAAAATTTATTCTCAGAAAAATTGACAAAGCAATAATTTATTAATTGATCACTCCCATTATTTTGCAACCTATTTTTAACATAGGTTATCGTGAAAGTACTATTTTCACACTTGTATTAGCAACCGAAAGAATCAACATCAACTTATTAATCAAATAAACTCTTGGATACGTCGCATATGTCTTTGTTTCAACAAGCATTGTAATGATATCAAGACCATGCAAATCTTGAAACCTATCATCTTTTCAGATATCTTCAACGAATATATATCAATTTAACATTTAAGAGTAATCAAATCAATACTTGTAAACTCGGGGTTGGGTTGTTGTAAAATGTGGCAAGTTTTAAGTATTTTTTCTTTGTCAGAAAAAGAGAAGTCATCTATAAAATTTAAGCAAGCCATGCTTACAAAAAAATCCATATTTTCAAACTTGTTATTGATTTATACATGTATTAAATCAACCACTCCTAGAAAATATTCAACCTAAAAATGTTGAAGACTTCTTGCTTGTTGAACAAAGCACTTTGATCTTTATCGTGGATTATATAGAGCATCCATCGAGAACAATAATGTCATATATATGGGCGAAATGAAGCGAGCTTATTCAAGAGAGTTGTCATCGACAATCCCTTATTTTTTTGCAATAGCGGCTTAGTTGAAGTACTCAAGATACATGGCATTAAGAATGTCTTGATCTCTTCTTTGCAAAGCAAGACACAAATTATTAGTGTACCCAAAAAATGCCCAAAACTTAAAATGAGTCATAAATACGAAATCAAATACCTCAAATGAGTTGATTAGTCTTTTACCATTTCTTCTAAATTTGGAGCATTCTTACCAATCATCTAAAGCACTTGAACAAGTATGGGAAATAGGTGGATAACATTGAATAGAGTTTTATAATGTGATCCCCAACGATTATCACTAGGCCTCTTCAAACCAAGTTATTGTTCCTAACCCGATCATTCTCAAGTTCTCCTATTTACAAGACTTCAACAACTTTTTGAACTTGAGATTGGCTACTTGAATCATCTTAATTGGATTTTGTATGATAAAGTTACAAATGAAGTACGAGAATTGCTACAAATTCGCCTTACGTGCCGAACTTGTGAATTTGTTGTCGACCACTAGGTTTCATCTTTCCACTTTTACAACCATTTCTTGACCATTTTCATTCGTATGATCATATGAACAAGGTCTAAAGTCAAGTTTGCTCCTCCATACTCAAAAACCCCGAGAATTTGCCCTAAATTCATATAAAATGAGGAGAACATAATTTCATCCAAAAATGAAATTAATGACTTTGAGTGTATTAATTCACTCTAAAATACGCTCGTAGTAAGTGTAAAACCATATTATAACAAAATGAAATTATATAAATATAACAAAACAAAAAAAGAAAAACTCGCGCAAGAACTTAAAGCCCACATAGAATTTTATCTATTGTCATGATAGTTTGTTTGGGATTGCTTGGTCGAATCTACAATTTTACTGTACAAATTTCTTTATTTTGGGTCTGCTTTGTGGGACTCGGGTCAGGTCAGGAATTATTTACGTTTCGGGGAGTTTCAACTCCCCCGAATCGCCATGACCCATTTCTTTATGCATAATGTTTTTTTATTTCCGTATTTTGTAATGCTCGCATACTTTGTATGTTCTCCTTTTGATCAATGAAATTTAATTTACCGATTAAAAAAAATCATATTCTAGCAAATCCCCAACATAATTCATTGATAGCTCAATCAATGGACTTTAACATCCCATAGTCTAACCTAAGCTAAAGAGAAGAACAATCAAGCTATAATCGGAAGAAAATGACATTACTTACAAACAAAAACCAAGTAGTTCACCAATTAAGCCTCATGAATCCTCCAAAATCCAAACAAATTTACCGGTGTTATAAATAATGTCATTTATCTTGAACCTCACCAATCATATAAGAAATACACTCAACTCTGAAGTGAATAAGGAACACGTACATGCTCATCTGAAGTGTATAAGGAACGTGTACATGCTCACCAATCATATAAGAAATACACTCATCTAATATCTCCACCGCTAAACATGCATGTGATTTGTAAGTAAAAATAATTTTAATTTGGTTGTATTATAGACTTATGGACAAGATAGAAGAATATGAATAAAGTAAGTCAACTCAGTCATAAGGAATTAAAATTTAAAGAAAAATCAATTCCAACCTCAATTTCGCACTCGAATCTTATAAACATTTGATTAAGCATAACCTTCACATCAACCTAAATGCGAAGCTTTACCTAGAGTCAAAATCCCTTATATATTTTTTATTTATTTCTTATATATATATATATAGGGTGAGTTCAAATGGAACCATGTCATTATATGCGAACCTGCGAACTAGTGCTTTTATTATATACCAGCAGTGCTTTTTAGTATACAATCACAGTGCTTTATTAATATTTTCAGTTATATACACTAGTAGTGCTTTTATTATACAATCCTAATGCTTTTAATTAAATAAGGAAATACACAAAAAATCTGATCCATCAATTTAATTAGATCTAAGGCCCATAATTGACCCTAGATTAACATATAGAAACATGGTTCTCATTTGAACCTAATCCCACACACACACACACACACACACACACACACACACACACACATATATATATATATATATATATATATATATATATATATATATATATACACACGTACACACCACACATGCACACACACACACACGCACACACACATACACACACACACACACACACACACACACACATATATATATATATATATATATATATATATATATATATATTACATATATAGTTGGGTTCAAATGAGAACCCGTCATTATATGTGAAACTAGGGACTCATCTTGACCATTAGATTGGATAATCTCGATGGTTGAGATCATGACATATCAGCATGGTAATAATGTAAAAAAATGCATTAAGTAATTAAAAATGATATTTTGGACATATATCAACGTTTACAAAGAGCACTACATTGTTCTCTGGAAAGCACAATAGATTAAGAAAAAAAAATACTACGATTGTATACAAAAAGCATCGCAAATTTCGTCTATAAACTGCAAATTCAAAATTTTGAAATGAAACTCAAATATTCAACAAACCATAATTTTTTCAAATTTTATTCGTTTTGAATGAAATATATATCAAATTAATCACATTCTCAAGATCTACAATTTAAGATACACATTGCATGTTTTAAAACGTAATATATATATATATATATATAATTAAATAAAAAAAACTGGACTGATTTTAGCAATACAGTACTGTCTAAAAAGCATAATGAACCTTGACATATAATTGCACTGTGCAATATTAGATCTAAGGCCAGGATTAGTCACTAGGTTCACAAATAATGACGAATATATATATATATATACACACACATACTCTCTCTCTCTTTGAATAGAACAAATTCGGGATCTTTGACTCGCATTTATTTTTCAAATAATCACATCCTCAATTCTCGTAGTCTGTGCTACTTTATTTAACTAACAAAAAGATTCCTCCCTCACCAAAAATATATGAATTCTTATATGCTCAAGAGAATAAAATACAAGACAAAATCGACCTTTATGCGGCGAATAAAAAATAAGGTAATGGCTCAAACGGGATAATTAGGGAAAATTATTACAAGTTATTGAAAAGGCTTGAAGGCAAACAAGGAATGTCTTAGACCGTTTTCGCAAACCACCTACAATATGCGGCCTCGACCAAGATGTTAATGTAATTTAGAGAAGACACATAATGAAAAATGTATTATAATGAACACAACAAATCATATAGGAAATCAAATAATGACTTGAAAACTCACAAGTTATGTCAATAGTGAACGCAACACTAAACTATTTCATTGGTTCCACATGATCACATGTTTGTCATTAGTCATCGATCATTTTTAATAAGCTCTCAATTCCCCATCAAGCAACATAACAACCCTGATTGGTTCCAAAAATTCAAAATTATGATGCGACTCTCTAAAACCTATGAAAATAATAAAATTGCTAAAGAAATAAATCCTAATTTGTAAATTTTGGATTTTTTAAAACTTTTATAAAGTCCATAAGTTTTTAAATCAAAACATAGTATCTCCTATCAAACTTAAATGAAATTCTGTGGAGCACGTAAGAGAAGAATTTGGCTTCAATAAAAGAGAAAAAGAGATAACTCACAAAACTTCACCGAAGAGATAGTGAATAAGAATGGATTTGATCTAGATCAAACTCATCATCGTGAAAATCTCCTCCATGCATCTATTCCGTGAGATAAAAATAAAGATATCAAGCAAATAAAAATAATTTTTTTTTTAAAAAAAATTCATTGTGTTATCTTCGAATAAGCGCTAAGTTTACTCGTTAGGGTACTTGCATGTTTATGCACTACCTACACAAACACACAATCAGTTAAGTCACCAAAATAAACTATAATGCAAATCTTATACTATTTATCGTAATATTAATAGAAATATCTCCGTCAATGATGCCAAAAACTTGTTTGCATATTTTTTTTACACCGCAAGTGCACGGGTTATTGAAGGATAGTTTGGGAGCAAGGTCGTCTCCCAAATGATTAAATAATCATCCTAGTAATTACTAAGAGTACCAGAGTATCTATTTTGTTTATAAAGTCAAAGAAAAGGTGAGATTATTTTAACTAATTAACTAAAGAATAATAACTAAACTAATTATCACAATTAAGTAACTAGAGAAATCAAGTGAAATGGAAATTTTTTAAGACAATAGTTTCAATTGATATCTTTGTTCCACTCGAATAACATCTTATTGACACTATATTTTTCTACCATATAAAATGAGCACAAATATCAATTATTAATTTTTACAAAGTCTAATAATAATTTAGATCAAAACCCATAAATTGGGCTGGCCACCCAATCTATGAAGTATAACTTTAAAAGGCGCGCAAGATCAAAACTTTCATAATAAGTTATACATTTCACAATTTAAGCAACAATTCATGTCAAATATCCAAGGCCTAATATGGTCTCTCTTCTTCCAAATCAAGATAAGGTATAACAAATATGTAGAAATATTAGCCACTTGTTCAACTTGCAATCAAAATAAGATATTTGAATAGGGTTCAAAATATAAAAATCAATTATAGAGGTTTTCATGAAAGCAATCTACTCCTACATCTCGAATTCTAAGATGTTTGGTCGGACACAGTGAATAAATGATATATAAACAAATTAAATCTAGTCATGTTCAAACTAAGAGAAATTTAGAAGAAAAATGTAGAGAAATGACATATAGAAGTCGCTATGAATCTCGCCATCCGTTGGGCTTGTCCGTTATCGATTCTCTTCTCGGACTTGGTCAGATGATCAAATTCTATCATTTCTATGCATTTAGGTCACAAAATTGGAATTATTGGTGTTTGGGATGCCCCTTGACTCTTTAATTCTCCAAAAACTTGAAAAAGAAGGACAAAACGCGTCAATATCCCACAATCTCCTTAATAGAGACACACCGATGACACAATGGGAGACACTTGTTTGTTCGGATGGATTTTTATAGACAAAACTTCCCCTTTCGCATGGACAACAACATCCAGAGGCTATGACCATTTGTGCTTGTCTGTTAGTGCATCACTTGTATGCGTATTTTCGTTTAAAACGGTCGAATTATCCTTTGTGATTCATAAGAATCGTAGATACGTCAAATGCATTTTCGTAGACGCTTGAATCATCTCAATTAAATTTTTAATGACAAAGTTATATGGCTGAAATACAAAAATTGCTACAAATTTGCCTTACGTGCAGAAATTATCAATTTGGCACCTCTTTACCTTTGACTTTCACGTCTCATATTTCCGTCTTTGATGACTGTTCTTGAAAACGTGCACTCGTGTGATCATACGGATGGAGTTTAAAGTCAAGCTTGATCCTCTATACTTGATAAACCCAAAAATCTTCATAAATTCTAACAAAATGAACAATGGGTAATCACATCCAGAGAAATATAAAATTAATGACTTAAATGTGATTAATGCACTTTTAAATTATAAACCTATTCTATAATATACATATAATAAATGTAATATAGCATTCTAACCAAAAACATATATACATTACAAAAATGCTGGAGAAAAAAGCTTCACGAACCACGATCTTGGATGTTCTAATAATATACTCGAAGTAACTTTATATGAAAAACTTAAAAAATAAAAGGAATTATAAGCTTGAAAATTGTTCACACAACGTACACAAATAAATAATCCGGTACGTGATAACGATGATTAGATGGTAGAATGACAACTTGAATTGTTTTTGAGTTTTAATTCCAAGTTTAAAATGGTAGATGTTAGTGGGAATGACTGTGGGTATGATTGACCAATAATTCTACACTTGTATAATAATGTCTTTATTAATTTTAGCAGTCAATGCTCGGGCGGGCGCTAATATTTTAAATCAGTAATAAGTCTTGCACCGTGCATGGTAGGTTTGTTTCTATACCGTGAAGTCTAAACTGCGGCTACATTATTATTGATTCTCTCCATCTTCGTACACGCATAAAATGACAATATATATATTTGTGTGAAGTCGTTTTAGTAAAATAATATAATTTTTAATTTAATTGACTGAGCGAATCAAATTGGTTTGAGAGAGTTAAATAATGAATAAGATTAAAACACTACAAACAAAAAGTGTTTTACCGATAAGAAAAACCCTCGTTAGTAAACAAAATGCTCTCGATAATCAATTTACTGAGGGCAAGTTCCCCTCGTAAAAACCCTTATCGGTAAAAGATTTCGAGGGAAAATATGACCTTGGTAATTCTTTCAAGGGAATTATCAAAAGTGTATTTCTTCGGTAATTTACTGTGACATTGAATCTAATTGCCTTCGAAAATATCGAGGGGAGACTGGCCTTCTGAAAAACCGAGAGCATTTCCTCTCGTTTTTTATGAGATTAAAATTATCGTCGAAAAACCGAGGGTAAATAAATCCTTGGAACGTCGAGGGCAAAATCCCCTCGGAAAAACCGAGGGCAAAAGCTCTCGATTTTTCAGATTAAAAAAAAATCATATTTGAAAAAAAGGAAAAAATCGAGGGGCAGCGCCCTCGGTTTTTCGAGGGTATTATACCCTCGGTGTTTTCGAAGGGAAATCTCCACTCGGATTCTTCCTTTTTTTAATGTTATTTTTAATTATTAATTTTAATCCTTATTTCTTTAAATTAAAATACCCCAAAAAATTAAAAAAATATATATCATTAATAATAAATGAACTAATTATTATATAAATATCTGAAAATTTACAATTACTAAATTTAATCAACAATATATTAGTAAAAGTTTATCAAAACATTCGATACAAAGAAGTCCTATGACGGGGGAGGCTGCGGAGTGTACTGTTGTAATCGAGATAACATCTCGGCCATCTACACTTTCACTTGTGCTTGAAATTGATGTTGCTTCTGGCACTGCTGCTCACGTAGTAGCTCAAACTAATTCTATCGCTGCTCCATCGTCTGCTAAGTTCGTCCCGTGGCCTTTAATTCCTCCCTCTACGCTTGGAGCTGCGTCTCGAGTTCCCTCACATGAGTTATATCCTGCTGAAAGGAGCAAGAATCACTGACTCGAAAAACTTTCATAGCATCCACCAACTTCCCGAACCAGCCAGTGCCGTAATGTCGGTCCTTACCAGACCCGATGACATCGAGATAAATAAGGTCAGGGTCAACCTCCTTATCTAAATCTTGTGAAGAAATACGTGCCTTATCCAGACGTCGCTCGTACACCTCCTGAAATACAACACGTTAGTAGATTCTACATTAATATCAAAGAACAAGTTAAATTAAAAAAAAGACTCACATTAGTATTACTGGATCTCGTATCGACCCACATGTCATCGTCCTTCTTGTGCATACATACAAAAACCTGGTATGCAGTGACCGGCTCACCCCTCTCCCGATACTGTATTCGAATGAAATTATCAGATAATTAAAATTAAAAATAAATAAATAAATAATATATTATGATCAAAATTACTTACGATATCATAAGAATAATCGATTGTAGATCTTGACCCCTCCATGCTTCGACATCCCAGTACCCAGACCAACAAGCTCGCTACTCCTATTGATGCTGCACTGTTCGGGCCTCTTCTTGTTCTCGAGATTATCCCACTCAACATTCCAAGCCCTAGTTGAAATGCATGATATATAAAATTTAAATCATCTGTAATAATGAATTTTTTTAATTTAATAACAAAAAATAACCAAATCATTTACCTCCAGACCACCTCGTCAACATTCCTCGGTGGCTGACCAGTCTGATCATGAAACTGCTTATACTCGCTAAGCCACTTCCCATACCTGCATCGTGTGGAGAAATACCGTCTGTATAGCATGTGGAGTATACACGTTCGTGTCCCAATAACAAATCTCCTACAAAATAATATAATAATTATAATTCAATTGATACATGATTCTCAAGTTACAATAAATATTAATAAATTTAGACATAAAATAATAATTACCTGATGTCACACCATAATGAACGAGTCTCCGTAGGAACTGCCTTAAACTACCTCCCGGCGGGATGGAGCTCCTTCTCCATGATATCCTGAAATATGTTGGTCAGTCTGACCTCCTTGCTGTGTAACCTGTAATTATGTTTGTGGTTACAAATATAATTTAATAATAATGATGATTATAATTTTATAATTATTAATTTACTTACTTCATCTCGGTGATATAAATAAGGTATTGCCACTGTGATAGGGCCAAGTGCTGTTGGGATGTACCCGTATCGAACGGGTGTCGATGTGGTGGTATCTAGGGTTGGTGCTGAATGAACAGAACCGAGGCCCACATAATCGTCATCAATGTCTGTTAAACAATTATCCGACTCCATATCCGATCGACCTAAGCTGGATACGCGTCCACAACCTCTCGAAATCTGATAAAAGTATATATAATACGAGCATTTTATAAAATATCAGTGTATATATCAACCATTTTAATAAATCCAAACAAAATAAATTAGTTAAAATTAGAGCATTTTACAATACGAACATATATTTCAACCAAACTAATCATCTGAACCGACACTTTAAAGTTATCACTAAACTCATGTTCGTCTGTGTCTTCATCGGTGAGTAGCACTTCTTCTGTATCATCATCAGCCTCGTCACCAAGTTCATCCACTTCTCTTAGGCTCTAAGGTTCCACGGAAGGCTCGGCCAGTTCGTAGCGATATAGTTCTATTATAAAGGTAAGCCAGAAAGAATATCATTATCAATGGGGTCGTGCAACGGAAAATCGACATCGTATAATTGAATTGGATTGCATGTATCTACAGCTTCCTCTTGTAATAATTACTATGGTAGAGGCTCGATAAACTCAACATTTAATCTCCCCTTGATTTTACACGTCGCCCCAGTCCAACTTGTCTCATTTCAAACTTGGGTACGCACAATAGTATACTTCTATAGCCTGGGCAGTAAGTACAAAAGGTTTATATCGATTGAACCTACGCTTATGATTGATATCGACAAGCTTATAATGTGGATGAACTTTTGTGCCTATAGGATCTGGATCAAACCAGTCGCACTTGAATAATAGTGTGTTTTTCACCATTCGTCCAGTGTATTCGAGCTACACAATTTCTATGAGAAGACCATAATAACCATACACGACTGCCCCATAGTTTGATCCTTTAATGCATACTCCACTACTCAATATTGATATGTTAGATCCATGCTCGATTGTGTGAAATATATAACTATTTATCTTACATCTAGTATATGTATTCACATATCGTGATGGACCCTCTGCTAGGCTCCTAATGTTCACATCGATCACATTGTTCGAAGGATCTCTAGCTATGACTTTGAAGAATCATTTTTAATTTAGGAAATATACTTGATAAATACATACGGTAATTAAATGATATGCATCTCGGTATTGAACATCTTACGTATTGTTTGAACCAATTGGAAGATTCATTATCTAATTTCTCGTTGAGCCTAACATCAATAATGTTTGGTTGAAGACGTTGAATGCTATTCATGTAAATACTACATCATTTATTAGAAAATTGAGTAAAAATATATTAGTGCATAGTATATACATTTACAGTAGAAATTGAAAATAGTATTCGTACCTAACATATTCTTGGACCTTTACGCAATTTAGCAAAACGTATATCCTTGCGGCTTTGTATTCTGCTTCGGTTAGGAATATTTTTCCCCTTTGTACCAATATCTCCCCATATTTCTTAAAGACCGAGGGAACTTCATCACCACCATCTACACCATCCTGAACGTCGTCATTTCTAGGAAAATTTGTTCTTTTAGTTAACACGTGATCTTCAAAATAATATAAACAAAAAAGTTGATGCCTCTTCAACCAGATATGCATTTGCTATCGACCCTTCAACACTTGCCTTATTTTCATACTGTTCTTTAGTTTGCGAAGATACCTATCGAACGGGTACATCCATTTATACTGCATTGGGTTAGCAATTCTCGCTTCATATGCTAGATGAACGGGCAGATATCTCATTGAGTCAATAAAACTTGGAGGTAAGATCAGTTCTAGTTGACACAATATTAAGAGAATATCACGTTCTTGACGACTCATATCTTTGGTGCGAATGAATATTGACGTGAGGTTCTTGAAAAACAAGCTCAATCGGTTAGGCCTTCCACATATTTGAAGGAAGCAGTTCATGAAAGGCTATTGGTATCAACCTTTGAAAGAATACACGATAATCATGACTTTTCATCTCGATCAAACGCAATTCCTTCTTGTCAACGCAATACCCCAAGTTTGATGCGTACCCATCTGGAAATCGAAGGTTATTAACCCAATTGCATAATGCAGCTTTCGACGACTTATCAAGTGTGTAATATGCTTTAGAACACTTTCCCAATTCGTCTGGAGCCAACTCCGAAGGATTATAATACTCATTCAACTCTTCCCTTGATTTATACGTGTCATTGGTCTTCCCTTTGGCATTCATCACTGTGTTGAAAACATTGTCAAACAAATTTTTCTCTATGTGCATAATATCTAAATTGCGGCGAATTAGATTTGTTCTCCAATATGGCAAATCCCAAAAGATGCTTCTTTTTCTCCAACCAGACGTTTTGGAAATTTTTGCATTTACGGGTGCTGCATCTATTTCAGTGACTTTTAGAAGCCCCAATCTTTCCAGCTCTAAAAAGATTTCTATCCCTGAGCGGACGTTTGGCGGTAGAGTCTCGACCGATCTTCTTTTTCGAAAGCTTCGTCTATACTTTCAAAAACGGTGACCGCATTCAAGAAATTTCCAGTGATTATTGAACCATGATTGTTTGCCGCTACACTTAAGAGTGAAGGAGTCTGGGCATTTTATACAGTAAGGACAAGCTGTTCGTCCGGTCGTACTCCAACCGGACAACATAGAATACATAGTAAAACCGCTAATTGTCCACATAAGGGCTGATCGCAATTGAAAATTTTATTTTTTAGATATATCATATCAGAGAGACCCAACCATTCACAACTGACTCAACTCGATGATTAGTGGTTATAAAAACACATCGAGTTTGTCTTCGGATTCTTTCGCTCTAGTACAAGAATGCTGAGGAACATGAACTGCTCTTTCATGCACATCAATGGAAGCAATTTGTAGGGTGTAACTATGACAGGCCACAATGGATAATGTGTACCAAAACTTTTAAATGGTCAAAAACCATCTGTACAAAGGCCAAATCTCACGTTTCAAGCTTCAGCCGCAAAATCTGGATGACTCTGGTTGAAATATTCCCAAGCTTCAACCACGTTTTCAACATGCCCCCTCATATCTTTTCTTGTAGCCTTAGATGCATACAAACTCTGTAGACGAGGAGTTAATGGAAAATATTACATCTTCTTGTACGCGACGCGAGCCTTCTGTCGTTTTGTTTTGCCTTGAGAAATGGGTTTAAACCGAGGTTCATTGAAAAATTTGTAGTTTGTCAAATCAGATTCATTTCTTCAGTAGATCATACATTATTCTTACAACAATCTATCTTCTCGACCGGTAATCTCATACCCCATTGAAACTTCTTACTGTTGTAGAAGTTATGAGGAACGAGATTGTCTTTTGGTACAATCTCTTTTATTAATTCACTCAATTGATCATAACATTCTTGAGACATGTGATTCTCTGACTTTAAATTCACGAGACGAGAAACTAATGACAATTGATTATGTCCCTTGCACCTCGGATACAATGGCTAATTTCCATCTTTCAACATGTCGTAAAATTTTTAGGCCTCAGGGTTCATCGACTCTTTCATATCGGCAACCACATCAAAATCGGGACCAGCTGCATCTTGAACCATATTAATGTACGCATTTGATGATTCATTAGAAGCGATGTAAGAGGGTCCTCCAACGTGAAAATCTTTATGGCTTCGAGAGGTGGCGGGCTGAGTCCGAGCTTTGTGTTACTCTTTTCAAAATTAAAAATCCAAGTTAAACTAATGCGCGTCTACGTTTGAAAAGGTCAGCTCGCCCGCAAGAGAACGGGGTCACTTGTAGACCGGTAAGTTAAACTCGGGTCGATCTCTCGAGGAGTGGAAATACAGAGTTAACGATGTTTATTAAAACATAAATTCTAATACTAAACACACGATCAACGGGGTTTTTGTTTCGAAAGTCACCAAAATACTTAATTTTAAAAAAAACTTGATAACCTATCTTGCTCCGAGGGCGTCAACCTCTTCGCAAGAATAGCTTAATTGATGAACAAACTCAACAACGATTTTTATAACTTATTCTAAAGACCGTTATACCAAATATCATTTAGATATTCAATCAAACAGTTGATAAGCATTCACGAAACACAATCAAAACGTGAAAACCAAACCAATTACTCAAAACTAAATAATACGAATCACCAATGATCATAAAACAAAACGTCAACAATCGTTGATAGATAATCAATCACAAACTATCCACATGAAACATCCAACACAATGTTACAAAATCGTTATCTAACATAACTATAAAACTCTACTACGAGATAACGTTTAGAGATTACTAAATCGTGAGATTTCTCAATCACGATACGATGGTGAATCTTGCCAAATCCTTGCTAATTCCGAGAAATGGAATGAACCTCACTGAATTCGGGAAGCTTGTCATGAACCTCCGTCTTCAACGATTATCCGAACCGATCGAACATCTAAATATTATTGCTGTAACGGCTATAGATCAAAAGTGGAGAAAGTTGTCAATTTTCTCTTCCAATGAATATGATCCAGTCTTGTGGGTGAAAGGATGATCATTCTCTGCAGATTTCTGAGTTTAATAGGCTCAAGAACCATTTCTTAACTGAAGAATCCCAAAAATATGCATTTTTAATGTTTGAATCCGATCAGATTGATCATTGGTCCGATCGGATGAAAATCTCTGTCCTCCTGACCGGTCGGACGTAGGTCTTCTCCGATCGGTGCGTGTCTTGAAGGTCAATCTGATCGATTGTTGGTCTTATCCGGTCGGATAATTGTTCTTTTGGCTACTTCGATCGCTGATTCATGGTCTTCATCTCCCGATTTTGTAATTAAGGCTATTTCTAACCCTCAAACCCAAACACTTGCCTTTATGTATAAGCTTCGTCTTTATCAACTAGATGCTCTTAAAGAAATCAAGCACCCTTAATTTTAGTTTCTTTTTACTCACTAATTCTCACCCTGCACTCGTCAATCTCAATAGACCAATAACTAATAAACCCTCATCTCACAAACTTAAATTTAATAAGAGCTATAATGATGCTCATGGACATCAAGAGACGGAATAAAGGCTCAAAGGGGGCTCATTAGGGTTTTTAGTGGTTTTTATAAATTCTTTATAGTTGGAGTCGGGTTTTATATGTGCCTATCGTCATATTCGAAATCAAACGTACACATGAAACTTAAAGACTTCTCAAAACACTTATCAAATCACAGCATGTAATGTTGGTAAACACACAAGGCTTCTCACATGGGTTTTATTCAAACTTTGAAAGCAAGGTGATCAAGTTTCAAAAGTTTTGCAAAATTGTTAACGACTAAGTGTTATTTTAAAAATATATATGTATAAGTAGGTTTTGAGAATTTTGCACTAAACAAGCTAAAAAAACTCTAAAGACAGATCACACTATACATGATCTTGACAGGCATGCAAGTACAAACACAATAAGCACGGGAATGATTTTGACAAAGGTTGAAATAAGCAGTTGGTTAATTCGTATGAAGTTTCTAAATGAAATGACAAAAATAAAATGAAACGATTTGAATTATGCATGCTAACAGTTCCATCTGGCTGGATACATCACCCGTTCGACCGGATGATGTGTAATTGACATGTCCGACCAGTGAATGTTTTTGTCCGGTTGGATAACAGGACAGTGTGTTTTATCCGGTCGGATATTCCTCCCGTCCGACCGGATTATACCTATTTTGGTTGAAAATCGACCGATTTCAACCCCCCCTCCCGCAAAAAGAAATTAGCAAACTCCTGGTAGCTGAAAAATATAGTTAATGGGGTAGGGATAGTTCAACATGCATAAAGTCGAATCAATTATTTAGATACAAACACTCACGCACCAAACATAAATTAAAAATTAACATAAATAAAAGTTTGGATAGAAATGATACAAATTGGGGCACGGGCCCGCTTATTGGTCCATGTCGTCTGGAGGTGATGGTGGTGGGTAGCGATGCTCGGTCCTCGTCAATCGTTCATCAATGGCGATGAGTTATCCATTGTTGGCTTGGACGTTGTCGTTCAACCTGGCGAGATATTGGTTTGTTTGTGTCATATTGGCGTCCAATCTCTCCAAGGAACCTCGAAACGTCCTTGCTTCCTCTCTTGCCTCCCACGCATCCTGGCGAGAGTTCCGAGCATTTTCTTATTGATTGAGGCTCAATTGCCTCATTTAATCCATCATGATTGCTTGGAAATCCTGCTGCTGCCTCCATTGTGCTTCCGAGTAATAATAGTGATCACCCGATCCTTCTCCGTATGAGCTTCCCCCGTAGTTATTATGCTCGTATTCTTCCTCGTAGTTTTCGTCATCCTCTTCCTCCTCGTCATCTTCCTCGTTCTCTTCTTCATCATCGTCATCATCATCCTCGTCATCGTCCGTGTCCTCAACGGCCTTTACCCTCGCCTTCTCCGCGCCCATCATGAAGGTCGGGATAGAGATGTTCCGACCGTTGAAAGTTCTGCTTTCAACAAGCATGGGCACGCTCAGATATATAACATAGTCATCGTAAAAGTCGACGCCATGGTGCCGTGCGAGCTCGGTGATGAACGTGCCCAATGTGAGCTTCACCATCTTCTTCTCGTTCATTCGTTGAACATTCTCTATCGCGGCCATCAGTAGCGGATAGAGTTTCGCGTCACCCCGGTGGTGTGCGATCCACAATGCTCACAAATAGGACGATGAGATTCGAATCATGTCCTCCTTTCCCAAAAATACTTGCATGAAGAACTTGTACGTCAAGTACATTGCGTTCGATCGTAATGACGTGGAATTAAAATGGCATCCGGGCTCTGGTGGTGCTCCCGTAAGTTTCTCCCACCAAACCTTCTTGTCGTAATCGTCGTGTTGAAATGACTCGTCTCCCGGTTTGTCACTGTTTAATCCAAAGATCTCGTCAAGGTCTCCTTTTGAGGTGTAGAAGGGTTGGTCGCGGAGCCAAAAATTGAAAGAGCCATCGGCAACCGGCTTGTATGTTGTGAAGAATTCCAACATAAGAATTCATTATCTGGTTTGCTTAACCTCCGCCCAATTCCCCAAGTTGAGGGCCGTGATACCCGCCATGAAATTCTCCGCTGTTTTGTCACCCAATGCGATTTTGCGGTTCCAGAAATCAACATCTATGTGTCAAGGAGCGTAGACGTCCCTTGCGGTCAAAGATTTAAATAACGTCACCTCCCTCTCGTCTATCAATTTGAATGGAGCCAACCCTCCCCCGATGTAGGTCGTTCCTTTCCCCCGACCTTTTCCCGAGTTGCTTCCCTTCCTCGTTCGTGAACCGGAAGCCATTGCAATCAAAATTTCAAATACTTTAAGACAAAAACCTCTCTCAGGACTTTCGTCGAACACCTTCCGTGCAACAAACTTTCAACTAAGAATCAACTCCAACCTCTCCCAACAATCACTCCCCTTTCTCAATCCCTGCAAACCAACTCCCAAGCAGTTAAAGAGTTCGAGTTCAAGCCGTTTTACCTTTCGAATCGCAGATTCGTGTTCTTGAAGTTTGAAGGAACAACTTGGGCTTGCTCTTTTTTGTCCGAACGGATGGAATTGCTTGAATATAGTTCTCCGATTGGATATTTTTATTCGCAAGAATTCGTGATTAGGGTTGTCTTGAAATTGATTTTGCTCTGTCTCTCTGTAAAAATAGGAGAGAATGTAATCGAATTATGAAAACTTAGTTTAAGAAACCTGTCTGTTATAAACTCTACGTAGTCGTCCAATCGGATTATGCTGTTGTCCGATCGGATGCGAGTCCAGATTGTTTGGTCCGGTCGGATAGTGCTCTCCATCCGGTCGGATGGTACTGTTCGTCGTAAAAATTTTATTTTACTTTTTATGATATTTTTTTATTACTCTCTTTTTTTTATATTTTTCATGCATATATATATATATATATATATATATATTTATTATAATTACTTATGTACATTAATTTGTCCATGCAATACTCACAAAAATAAAATTCGTTAAATAACAATGAATAATTCAAGCAAAATATTTTATTTATTCAATAATTGAGCATAATTGCTCTTATTTAAGCAAGAAATTTAAGCAAACAAGCCAAATCCTGAACATAACCTCATAAATTAAGGTAAATAAGAGTTTAAGATCCTATAACGCTATTTGGGCATGGGGTCGGCTTTAGGTCTATAGCCACGTCTTCGAGGTCCTTAATCTCCTCCTCCATCTTCTTGATTCTAGACTTTAGCTCGATGATCCTGTCATCCGCCCTGGACAAGTACTTAGGAGTGTGACTATGTCCTCCATTAATGTGATCTCCTCGTAGATGTATTTGGAGATGTCGGCCCTTAACTCATTCATTATCTCCCGTTGCTCCTCCAATTTTATTTCAAATCTCTCCACCATATCTTCACATTTCTTCCTAGTGACCCAACCATAACCAAAGTTGTCGGTAGGCGGGTTTTCGCTCATGGATTCTAATGAGTATTCAAATACCATGGATTTGTAAAGAAGAAGATAGTTGTGAAGGATAAGGAATCTTACGTTGGCTTCTTATAGTGGTAAGAGGCTTAGGAGAAGGGAGTCCAATGATCTTTGCAAATCAGGACGTTCCTAATTTTCTTCTTGAATACCAAAAATAAGAACTCGAAAATCAGCATATATTCCACGCAATCCTCTCAAATCAAGCTTACCTTGCATAATTCACTTATCAAATATACGTTCAGAATCAGCTGATTTCGCCGCAACATCCGATCGGATAGTATAGTGTCAGATCGGACACCATATATTCAACCTGTCCGATCGGTCATCTCCATTGTCAAGCCGGATGGTAGTCCAGGAAGTGTGATCCGACGGGTTTCCTTCATCCCTCCGACTGGATGGCTGTGCTGAAGGTTGATTTCGAGCTTTCTAAACATTTTAAAGCATAAATAACAACTGCTAGTATGAAATATATGTACAAAGATAAAAGTAATTATAAAAAAAACACTTGGGTTACCTCCCAAGAAGTGCAACTTTTAGCGTCCTTTGCTAGACGTTACCTTGTTTAGTTCAAGAGTCTTGAGGTGGATCGTCAAGTAGCATTACCTCACGATCAGTTCTGGGAATGGGCCCTCCATGGTATAGTTTCACCCTATGACCATTGACTTGGAACGTGGAGTTGTTTTTCTTGTCTTATAAAGTGACGGCCTCAAATTGGTTGATACTAGTGATCAAATACGGCCCGCTCCATTTCGACTTAAGTTTTCCTGGAAACAATTTGAAACATGAGTTAAATAGTAAGGCAAGTTTCCCTACCTCTAACTCTTTTGGAACAAGCCTTTTGTCGTGCATCTCTTTCATCTTTTGTTTACTTGCCCATGCCATCTCATAAGAATCATTTCTTATTTCCTCCAACTCGCTTAGTTCCAATTTTCGAAATTCATCGGCCTCATTCACATCCATATTCAGTTCCCTTACTGCCCATTTCGCCTTCTGTGCCAACTCTACCGGGAGATGACAAGCCTTTCCATAAACTAATCGAAAAGGAATCATGCCGAAAACCATTTTGTGGGCCGTTCGATACGCCCATAATGCATCAACGAGTTTCATCGCCCAATCTCTATGATTTGGCTTCACTGTCTTCTCCAAAATGCCCTTGATTTGTCGATTGCTTGTTTCCACTTGTCCCGATGTTTGTGGATGGTAGGGGGTTGCTACTTTGTGTCACACTCCGTATTTGCTCATCAACCGCTCGAAAGCACGGTTACAGAAATGGCTCCCTCCGAATGGCTAAAAATGTTTTCGTGTAAGAACTTGAGAATGACCTCAGAGCTGGCCTTTCGGGTTGGTATAGCTTCCACCCATTTTGAGTCATAATCAACTCCAACAAGGATGTACTCATACTCTCCACTCCTCGGAAATGGTCCCATGAAATCGATGCCCCATACATCGAAGATTTCGATTACTTGATTCGGAACCAATGGCATCTCTTTCCTCTTTCCTATCGAGCCCGACCTTTGAAAATTATCGCATGTCTTGCAGTAATGGTGTGCGCCGGCGAATAGTGAGGGACAATATAAACCGGATTGGAGGACTTTGAATGCTGTCTTTTGACTCCCAAAATGTCCTCCCTCGTCATGACAAAACCTCAACACGTCGCTCTTTTCCTCATCCGGTACACACCTTCGATAGAGTCCATCCTTAAAACGTTTGTATAGGTATGGATCGTCCCAAATGAAACTCCTACACTTAGACAAAATTCTCTTTCTTTCTTGTGCAGAAAGATGGTTAGGGATAATGTTGCATGCGAGATAATTAACAAAATCAGCATACCAAGGCTCACCAATGCTTTCAACATTGTTAGCATCCTCATACGGAAAAATATCATCAACAAAATCAAGTTTGCTAGACTCACTAACTACTAACATGCGAGATAAATGATCGGAAACCACATTTTCACATCATTTTCTATCCTTGATTTCAACTTCGAATTCTTGCAAAAGTAGAACCCAACGAATCAACCTCGGTTTACTTAACGAATAAGTGGCGCAAGGCTGCATGATCGGGGTGCACAATTACTTTTGACCCAACTATGTAAGAACGGAATTTATCTAATGAAAATGCTACGAAAAATAATTCACGTTCGGTGGTAGTGTAATTACGTTGTGCACTATTTAGCATGAGACTAGCATAATATATTACTCTTAGCAATTTATCGTCTTGTTGTCCCAAAACAGCCCCCACCGCATCATTAGACGCGTCACACATAATCTCAAATGGTAGTGACCAATCGGGTGCAACTACAACCGGTGCCTGTGTGAGTTTTTCCTTCAATAATTTAAAAGCATCAAGACATTTATCATCAAACTCAAAAGGCACATATTTATTTAACAATTTACACAGCAGGTGGCAAATCTTAGAAAAATCTTTTATGAAACGCCGATAAAATCCCGCGTCCCCTAAAAAACTTCTAATCCCCTTAACATATTTAGGTGGTGGAAGTGTTTCAATAACATCAATTTTTTCTTTATCAGCTTCTAACCCTTTACTTGAAATTACATGCCCAATCACAATCCCACTTTTCACCATAAAGTTCGATTTTTCCCAACTCAATGTTAAACAAGACTCCACACACCTTTCAAGTACCTTAGGCAAATTATTTAAGCAATAACAGAAAGACGATCCATATACCGAAAAATCGTCCATGAAGACTTCAAGAAAGTCATCAATGAACTCGGTGAAGATGGATAACATGCATCGCTTGAACGTTGCTGGTGCGTTGCACAATCCGAATAGCATTCTCCGGTAAGCATTCATGCCAAAAGGACACGTAAATGTCATCTTCTTTTGATCTTCCGGAGCTATTGCTATTTGACAATAACCTAAAAGGCCATCCAAAAAGCAATAATATTCATGCCCTGCAAGTTTATCAAGCATTTGATCCATGAATGGAAGTGGAAAGTGATCCTTTCTTGTTGCTGCATTGAGTTTTCGGTAGTCAATGCACATGCGCCATCCGGTGGTTAAGCGGGTTGGAACAACCTATCCCTTCTCATTTTCTACGATTGTTATGCCTCTTTTCTTTAGAACGACGTGCACTGGGCTAACCCACTCGCTATTGGATACGGGGTAGATAATTCCTTCTTCAATAAGCTTGAAGATTTCCTTTTTAACTACCTCTTGAAGTGTCGGATTCAAGCGTCTTTGTCCGTCCCTTATTGGTTTTGCTCCCTTCTCTAGCTCAACCTGATGCATGCACATCACCAGACTTATTCCTCTAATGTCCCCGATGCTCGATCCAATTGCTTGTTTGTATTTTTTACGTACCTCGATCAATTTTTTTTCTTCATGCTCGGCTAATTTTGCAAAAATTATCACGGGTTTCCTCTCGTTAGATTCTAGAAAAACATACTTGAGGTGGCTCGGAAGTGGTTTCAACTCAATTTTTGGTTCTAGCATGGGTTAAATAGATGTTTCGCTTACGTGCTCCTCATCAATTTCAAATAAGTCGACCACCCCCTCCGTTTTAAAATTTTCGTCCTCGACGTTCCATTCCTCGAAAGGCATGATGCCAAACAATTCTTTCACGCATTGATCCACTGAATCTAATTAAGAATAATCGGGTTCCATTGAATGTGAAGGAACGCTTTGAATGCTTTTGAGTGAAAACATCACTAATTCATCAAACACTGAAATGGTCATCTTTCCTCGGCCCACGTCGATCAAGGTGTGTGATGTTGCCATGAAATGCCTATCAAGAAGAATCGTGTGCTCCTTGCTTGATTTTAAGATTTCTCCAACATCTAATATCACAAAGTCCACGGGCATACTAAGGTACCGATTTCTACCAAAACGTCATCGACTACGCCCAAAGGATGTCGTACTGATCGATCGGCTAATTGAAGTCTTAAACTTGTACTGATCGATCGGCTAATTGAAGTCTTAAACTTGTTTGTTTCATCTCCCCAAGGTTGAACTGCTTGTAAAGGGGGGGGCATCAAGTTGATCCCCGCCCCTAAATCGAGCATTCCTCTCGCTTTTTGCCCATCCCCAAGAGTTATCGTGATGTAGAAACTCCCTGGGTCGCCTACTTTCGGTGGTAGTGGTTGATGGCAAGTTGCACTTACTTCCTTTGATATGACTATTTTTTCATTTGCCTCTAGTTTCCTTTCTTTTGACGCTAATTCTTTGAAGAATTTCACGTATCCCGACATTCCCTTGATCACATCAAACAATGGTAAGTTCACATTCACGTTCTTCAACATATGGTAAAACTCCATGAATTTCTTGCTCTCTTTCACTGGCCTGAGTCTGTTTGGAAATGGCACCAAATCTCGGATGACTCGTTGCTATTTTAGAATGCTAAAATTCTCCTCCGTATCATTTTTATCCGACCGGATACTTTTGGATCAAAAAGGCCTACTGTAGCCATACGAACTTGTCTCAGAGACAATAAATCCTGCGTTCTAACGAGATTTTAGGACCCTGACGATAGACACCATTAGTGGGTCTGTAAACGTGGATTTTTGTTGACTTATTTTGTTGGCTATCCGGTTCGATCTATCAATGAAAAGTCCCTTTCAATGGGACCTAAAGCAGGATACTAGCACAACACAAAAACTGGGAGACTTGCTCCTCGGACCCATATTTCTCCACCACGGCGCGCATTTCGTGTCATTGCTCGTCGACCTGCTTCGATTTGTCTAGAATAAAATATGCCCACTAACTTCTTGAACACCATATCCCAATTAGTTAAGGAATTGGGTTGTGATGATAATATCCACTGTTTGGCTTTGTCCTTCAAGCTGCTCAGAAAACATCTCATCCTTAGTTTGTTCTCATTCAAGCCAAATGCTGGAATTCTGGACATCGCCGCGTAAGATTCTCGAATAAAGTTGAGCGGGTCCTCGTTTGCCATACCATATAATGTTGGCAGTTGGTTGACGATGTTAGAATTCAATTCATAGTCTCGTGCCGTGGGGCTTAAAACAATGGCTGAACTATAGGGGCCAATGGTCGGGCACACGAGGTCTCCTTGTCGGTGTTCATTTGGATATCGTTGCCCTCGGCCACCACGAAAGTTTCTTCCTCCAACATTGTATTGTTCATCTTCATATTGTTGGTCGTACTCGTCATTTTGCCAAACACGGTACATTAGCTCGTTCCTCCCATTTCTTGGATGATTTGGTCCTCGTGCTCGGTTCTCAAATTCAAAGTGATATTGTTGGTTATTTCGGGGCTGGGGTCCTCCATTTCCAACATGATTGTCTTCGAATCTTTGATTTGCCCATGCGTTGAAAGATCGGGCTTCCTCTTGGTTTCGGAAATGTTGTGGTGTCCAATCGACTAGTTGTTCTGGCCACAAAACTCGGCGGTCATCATGGGGTTGTGGTACCCTATTGTGCGCCGGTGGATTAAAATTTTCAAGGACTTCATGTCCTCTCAGTTCTTCGTCATGATCATGCTCTTGATTTCCAATTTGAGCAAATGCTCGTGCATCCTCATTCTGGATTTCATTTTGTGGATCTTGGTTTTGCATGTCCTCTTCGAGTGGCATGCCATATGGTTGATCGTGAGGAGGGTTGAGGTTTTCTTGCCCTCTCCCTCGACCATTTGTTCTTCCTCCTCTCCCTCCGGTTCCTCGGCCGCCATTAGGTGGATTGTTCGACATGATGGCTTGAGTTGCTTCGGATTGATTCCCGTTGGGGGAAGGAAAGAGTGGTGCAAGTTCACCTCTTAGGCCTCTACCACCTAGCATACACAACAAACAAATTCAACGTATCGAGCGGTAACCAAAAACTAACATAAACATAAATTTAACACGAATAAACTAATGCGCGTCTACATTTGAAAAGGTTAGATCGCCCGCAAGAGAATGGGGGCACTAGTAGACCGGTAAGTTAAACTCGGGTTGATCTCTCGAGGAGTGGAAATACGGAGTCAACGATGTTTATTAAAACATAAATTCTAATACTAAACACACGATCAACGGGGTTTTTGTTTCGAAAGTCACCAAAATACTTAATTTAAAAAAAAACTTGATAACCTATCTTGCTCCGAGGGCGTCAACCTCTTCGCAAGAGTAGCTTAATCGATGAACAAACTCAACAACGATTTTTATAACTTATTCTAAAGACCATTCTACCAAATCTCATTCAGACATTCAATCAAACAGTTGATAAGCATTCACGAAACACAATCGAAACGTGACAACCAAACCAATTACTCAAAACCGAATAATACGAATCACCAATGATCACAAAACAAAACGTCAACAATCGTTCGTAGATAATCAATCACAAACAATCCACATGAAACATCCAACACAATGTTACAAAATCGTTATCTAACATAAACTATAAAAATAGACTACGAGATAAAGTTTAGAGATTACTAAATCATGAGATTTCTCATTCACGATTTTACGGTGAATCTTGCCAAATCCTTGCTAATTCCAAGAAATGAAATGAACCTCGCTGAATCTAGGAAGCTTGTCACAAACCTCCATCTTCAACGATTATCCGAACCGATCGAACTTCTAAATATTATTGCCGTAAGGGCTATAGATCAAAAGTTGAGAAAGTTGTTAATTTTCTCTTCCAATGAATATGATCCAGTATTGTGGGTGATTGGATGATCATTCTCTGCAGATTTCTGAGTTTAATAGGCTCAAGAACCATTTTGTAACTGAAGAATCCCAAAAACTTGCATTTGTAATGTTCGAATCCGATCAGATTGATCATTGGTCCGATTGGATGAAAATCTTTGTCCTCCTGACTGGTCGGACGTAGGTCTTCTCCGATCGGTGTGTATCTTGAAAGTCAATCCGATCGGTTGTTGGTCTTATCTGGTCGGATAATTGTTCTTTTGGCTACTTCGAGCGCTGATTCTTGGTCTTCATCTCCCGGTTTTCGTCAATTGATTCGGCTGAAAGGGAAAAATAAGAAAAATGGCTCTAAATAACCAATTATTTAATGAAAAGTCAAAAAGTTAAGCGAAAGGCCAAATAATGCAAAATCATGCAAAATAACTTATTCTTGACCTAAGAAAATGGTAAAAAAGACTAAAACATGACTCAAAATATGTAAAAATGTACGAATCACGGGCCGGCTTTCTTCATGGTAAATCCACAAATAGTAATTGGGCTCGAATCCTTGTCTAAACAGGTGATACTTAATCTCATTGATGTCGAGAAACCTATGACTCCTACATCTATTAAGATTACAAGGACACTTCAACCTCTCTATGTCCTTATGTGCTAAATGTGCTTGAGCAAATTCAATAAAGCTCTCGACTCCATCCTGTTGACTATTCATTTATACATCCAACTACGATCGAAACTCATCATATCATTATATGATTGTTATATTGATTTATTGAAAAATGGGCAGCATGAGGGTGGCTAGAAAATGACTGAATTGTTGGTAAGAGCCCTATTCCATTAAAAAACGTGATTTTCCAATAATACAGCGCCTTAGTATATGAATTTTTATTGACTAAAAACTTTGGCAGCATTTCCCTTTAGTTCTCTAATTACAAACATATTACAGTGCACTTGAGAACAAAAGAGAGTTACTAAACAAAAAAATTTATAATCAACAAGAAAACATATAGATAAGATAAGCCCATATTACAATCACGCTCTCAAACTGCCCAAATAAGTGGATAATTCGTGATTTAGTATCAAACTCTATATTTGATACTAAATCTCATACGAGTCTAAGGTATATTGTTTGAGTGTAGAAAGAAAGATTATATTGTGGATAAATATTATTTTAAACCCCATTGTTGGAGAGACGAAACCTCCCGGCCGGCACCGTAAACCACGTCATCACTGAAGTCTACATCAACCAATAAATCACAACATATAAACAATATCAACAAACCATAAAATATATGTTAAACACAACATCCATGTATAGATTGCCACGGTATTTCAAAACCACCATCACCAAAAATTTAAAACATTTTAAAACCACCATCATTTTTAATATAATTTTGAAAACCGTTGGACGAAATCTCCCGGCTGGCGTCGTACACCACGTCATCACCGACGTCTACCCAACCAATCACTGCAACATGTATATAATATGAACAAACCATAACATACTTACATTAAATACAACTGATTAACATGACATTTAAAAACCACCATTACAAATACTTTAAAAGATAATTGCATAATTGTATAATTAACTAAACCCAAATTATACAATAATCCCTATATGAAATCCTAAGTATATAATAATTCTTAAATTAAACCTTAATTATACAATGTAACCCCTAAATTATACCCTAGTTATACAAAATCACCTAAACAAAAACCTATTTACAATGTAACCCCTAAATTATACCCTAGTTATACAAAAACACCTAACATAAATCCTAATTATACAAAACCCCCTAAATTGTACCCTAATTATACAAAACACCTAAACAAACCCTAATTATAAATTAACCCCTAAATTATACCCTAATTATACAAAAACACCTAACCTAAACCCTAATTCTAAAATAAACCCTAAATTATATTAAAAACCCGTAAATTAAACTCTAATTAAAAATAATCCCTAAATTAAACCATAATTATACAAAAAAAACCCTAAATTATACCCTAATTATAAAAACACCTAAATTAAATCCTAAATATACAAAAAAAAAAACTAAATTAACTATAATTATACAAAACTCCATAAATTAAACCCTAATTATACAAAACCCCTAAATTAAATTCTAGTTATCCAATAATTCTTAAATTAATGATAATTATACAATAATCCGTAAACTATACCTGAATATAAAATAACACTTAAATTAAAATCTGATTATATACAATAAACTCTAAATTATACACTAACTATGTAATTATTTTATATAATTCTTGAAAATAAAAAATACTTAATTCATAAAACCATTAAAAATAACTTAAAAAAACAAGAAGGAGAGGAATTTACTTTCCACAAGCGGTGACTTGTACATATTTGAATGTATTTTACTTTTGTTTTGGAATTTTATTTTGTGTGTTATAACAGGTTTTAGGTCATATTTTCTCTCGGTTTTCTTCATTTTAGTATTTTGTAGGTCATTTCGTTTCTATCCCGTTTAACACATTTTCTCTCTCATATTGTAAGTTTTCATTCTAATTTTATTTTATTATCTATTTTAACTTCAGAACGATGAAAATTGGATGAGGGACGCAGAGTTGCCGTCGATCGACGAGTTATCGATGTAGACCGTCAACGCAGCACCGACGCCGATATTGAAAGAAACTGTCGACCAATGTGCTGAGGTTTTCCAGACTCTGTCGATCGACGTCGCCCATCGACGGGCACCTACCAGCGGAGTCGACAGCCTTGGTTGATCGACACGTTGAGAGCCACGCGCCACCGTCGACCAACGGACGGCGTCGACGGAGAAGGATGCCAGTGACACTATCGATCGACGCAAATCGACGGTCGTCATTTTCATGCAAATTTACCACGACGCCCTTCTCGTCTGACACTATTTAAACATCGTCTCTCTTCAACTGGAGATCAGACCTAACTAGAACCAGACACTTATCTATTCTAAACCCTAGTTTCCATGTTTTTGAACATTTGAGTCTTCCTTTCACTCTTACTTCATTTATCTTTGAATTTTGTTACTTTTGATTCTCGAATTTGTGCAACTCGGTGTTTGGAGGTTAAGGATTTAGCTCGTTGATAGTGTGTTGAATTATTTCTCCTGCAATTCGTATTCTATTACGTTTGGGTAAATTCTAGAGTTAAATTCTTGAATAATAATATTTCTTGTGTTGATTCTGGATCTTGTTGAATCGGATGCCTTGGTGCTATTTTTATTTATTTTTGTTTGTGAGTCAATGCGATGGTTTTCTCATTTATGCATCCTTTTTTATTCGATTAGTCATCGTTTGGGTGTTAGTCGATTTTCTCCTCAATCTTAGTTTAAGTTATTTAATCGAACACTTTTGGTTGTTGATTGTTATTTATCATTTTTTTTTATTATCTTTAGTTATCATGCTTGGAAATTCGTTTAATACATTAGTTGAATCATTTACTTGCTTGTTTAAGTTGAAATTCAATTTGATAAATTATTTTTAGTTTTTAAGACAAAACAAACAACCAATTTAATTGATCGCGTGTTTAGATAATTTGTGTGTCTTAACGAACATTTTTAACTTCGATTGTCATTTCTTGAGAGATTCGACTCGAGTCAAACTTGTCACTTACAACCGCTTCGTTCTCTTGCGGGCGAACTTTTATTTTAATAAAAATATAAGTGTTAAAAAGTTTGATTCAAAATTTGGCGCTGTTGCCGGGGAATGCCAAAGGTTTTCAAAAATGTTCGCTCACATGTAATTAGTTAGTTTAGTTTAATTTCAGTTTATTTCGCCTCGATTTGTTTGATCGTTTGTTGAGTGTATGCAAGGACGGAGGTTATTTGGGGGAGAGCTTGTCCCGTTTATTTACAACATCCACTGAGTTAATAGAACGAGAGCCGTGATCCAAACTTTTGTGCACCCCTTTTTAATAAATTAATTTAAAAGCACATTAGTTTGCTCGCAAGAGTACGAGGTAACTGTAGGGTGATAAGTTTGACTCGAGTCGTATCTCTCGAGGAAGCAACTGTTCTGTCCTTCGGATGTTTTTCTCAATTTATGAACTAAAATAAAATACATGTACAATTGGGGTTTTAAAAGAGATTGAGTTGATCATTATAAACTAAAGCAATAATTAAACTAAGACTAATTAAACTAATTATTCTAACTAAATTATCAACTACGAGCAATAATTTAAACTATCAATATTACGCAACCATAAATTAAACCTAATTAACGAATCTAAGAGCATGAGCATAAGAAATTATCACTAAGCAATGAATCATAAGAATCTAAGAACGAATAACAAAACATGAGTCAATCGCATAAGTAAACTAAAGTAGTCCAATATCCAATATCAAGCATAAAACAATCAAGCTAATTAAATTAGTTCTAGCATTAACTAAGCAATTAACTAAGAATTAAACTAAGAAATTAACTACGAAATTATCTTCGAGTTAAGAGTACTTATTAGAACTAATGAAAGCATTAAAAAGCTCCATCTATTCCGGAGTTTGAACATTGATCTTGGGCGAAGATTGAATCCCGAACTCGAATTCGATGTTTTGGACGCGTTGTTCTTCGATCCTTGATCTCCGTCTTCCAATCTCGTTATGAGATGTGGAATTATTGTTATTGGAAGCTATGGAACCCTAGGTGGTCGTGTCTCTGGTGTCTCTCCTTAAAAATCCGAAATATAGAGGGTTTTTATAGATATTACAAGTCTTGGCGCACAAGAAACCCTAAAATCCAAATTCTGGGTCATCGCGTCGACGGTGCGTCAACTGACGCACGCTGGTGCTCGGCGTCGGTGCTGCCTGGGTGTGCACGTCGGCTGGGCGGGTGCGTCGACTGACGCGGGCTTGCATCGATGCTTCATCAAGTTGCGTCGATGGTGCGTCGACTGACGCTCCTTCAATCGACGCTTCAGCAAGTTGCGTCGACGGTGCGTCGACTGACGCTCCTTCAGTCGATGCTTCAGCAAGTTGCGTCGACTGACGCTCCTTCGGTCGACGCTTCAGAACATAGCGTCGGCAGTGCGTCGGCCTTGCGTCAACTGACGCGGATCATGACTCGCGTCGACGGAGCGTCGACAGTCGCGTCAGTCGACGCGACTGAGCGTCTGCCTCCGTCTCTCTCTATCTTTTGCTACTCGTTTTGCCGGAAAGCTCGTTCTCCTATTCTTGAACATCCAACTTCGTCTATTACGCGCTGAACTCTTCCGGTTACTTAGCTGTAAGGTAAAAATAACGAAATATCACCTATTTGCATCAATTATGAATAAAATACGGTAAAATAAGTCGGAACTATAAAAACACGGAGTTAAGCTTAAATCATCCAACTTATACCAAAAACAAATAGAAAAACGAACTAAAAAGCTAATAAAAATAAGGACAAATCTACTCTAATCAACTACCCCACGCTTAATTGGTTCGTTCGTCTTCGAACAAACGATAATTTCAAAGTATAACTAGAATGGAGATTAGTTCAAACAAAAAGTCATACTATGCTACATACATAATTTTGAAATTATAGGTACAAGTCACGCAACGTCAAACACTTGACCATTATTACATCGTCGCTTCAAAATAAAATCATGCTTCCTCACGAAGGATAATATATATAAGTACGCTCAAAAGCACTCAAGTATTTTTTGCATGGGACGTGTATACACTCAAATCATACAATTACATGCACAATAAATAAGCACCGAAAATCAATCTCTTCTCAATCGCAAATTAAGTGTGCTGTCAAAACTAAGAATCAGAAAAGGTCTTTACAGGTTGTAGTGTAAGGCTCTTTGGATGGGTATGGAATATATAAGTCGTGTGGCTAACTCATGATCAACCATGATCAATAACTCACTCAACCTAACCTAAACACGAAGCAATAGCTTCACCTCGTACAAAAGAAAAACCTCACTAAACACTCATAACGTAGCCTTTGAAATATAGGCTATTACCCAACTCGCAAACCGTAAAACCGACTTGAAGCTCAGAAACCACTTAATCACAACTCTTTTGCCTTTTAACATTAGGCTTCATAAAATAAAATAAACAATAAAATTCAAGCCTTTTTTTTTTCTTTTTGGATGGTGGTCCTAGATTACAAAAATTCATAAAATCATAAATTCCTAATAAAAATTTCCAAGACTTAAATAACCAATAAAAATAGCAAACTCCTACCCCATGCTTTTAATGGGTTTGTAGGGGTCGACTCAATAAAAATCACTCATGGCTAAAGGCATGGATTATTTAGCTATGATTGGCTCATTCGAAATTTATAGTGGCTAAAAATATATGGATATGGCCGGAATAAGGTTTTATATGCGCCTTAACTTCATTTTCAAAGTCGACTACACACAGCGGTTTCAAAGAGATATCAAGACTGAAACTTATTCACGTACATGCAATGATGATAAACACTCAGGCTACTTGCTGGCTTTTTGCATGAATTTTTTTTTGAATTGACGCCGATTTTAAGGTTTTGCGAAATCGATTGCGTCCAAGTACCATTTTACAATATATAATAATAACGATTTGAGAAATTATGCACTTATGCACGCTCAAAGACGAAAACAAATAATCATACATAGTCAACTTCGACAGGCATGCCATACAAACACAATTAAGCGTAGAAATAGCAATTAATCACGTTTAAGCATATAATTATTACAGGCCAAATATCAAATAGAATTACACAATTAATCAATACAAATCACACTCGACCACCCCCTCTCTAAAAATCCCGGTAATCTCTTGATTACCACAAATACATCAAAATCAAAAAGAGGAAGGAAAAAGAAAACATCCCTGAAATAATAATAGTCGAGCCGCTACTCGTCGATTTGTGTAATTGGCCACTTCTTCGACGTACGTGATGTGAAATGCTCTAAGAAAAACAAAACAAACGAAAACAAAGAAAATAACAATATTTTTTGGATTTTATATTTTCCATTTTTTTAAATAAAGTATAAATAATAAAAATAAAGACACGAGATTTAGAACTCGCGGGACTCATCATCCTCGTTGGGGTTCTCGTCGACATCCATTCTAGGTGTGGGGTATGCCGCCTCAAATCATTCCTCGAGCTTCGAAATGCGAGCTCGCATCTTCTTCAAACTCTGAAGGTTTTGGACGTGGTTCGCATCAATATTCTCATCGATGATTTGGAGCTTATCGAACATCTTCTGAAATGCCCGGTTTTCGTCGAAAAATTGGCTCCAATCGGGACTCGGGCCCGAAGTAGAACGGCGGGCTTGCTCCATATCCGCGTCGCCATCATCGTCGTCATCGTGTAGTCGGGACGAAGATCCTCCTCTAGTCGACGACCTCACTCGGGGTGCCGGTGCACGCGTAAGAGGTAATGAAGTGGTCCCGAGTGGGCTAAGTCCGTTTTTGGCCGGATCGAACCCGAAGTGACGTGCGAGGCCGGTAATGTATGGCGCAAATGAGAGAAGTGGCGACTTGCTTCCCGGAGTACCCTTAGTGACGTTGTAAAGTCCTAGCAAAATTAGCGGGTACAACCAGACATGACGACCATCAACTAGGCATTGTAGAACATAAAGCTCAGATTTGGTCGCGTAGGTGGCCTCGTTCTTGCATAAAATAATGTGCCCGAGGATCTTGTAGGCAACGTAAAGGGCGTCGTCTTGAATTTTCGAGCAAGTAAAACGCTTGCAATCGCCCGTATTTCTCCCGGTGATCATCCCCCCAAAAGAGGCTAAATCGAGGCCTTGAACTCCAATCGGGTGGTCCCCTACGGTCGGGAAACTGAAAATATTGCCAAAAATCTCCTCGTCTACACTAACGTCATTCCCTCCTAGTCGACAAGTGAATGTCTCGTCGTTCCGGATTGCCAAAGTGGAGAAAAACTCGAGCATAAGCTCTCTAAATCCGGGAAGGTGCATTTGGGCGAAGTACCCACAACCAAGGCCATCTACATAATGTGAAAGATCGGTGTGGTGTTCCGACCCATTCGAGGCCTCGTCCGCAAGTCCTTGGACGTTCAAAATCCTATGCGTAGCAAAACCCCACTTGCGAATGTTCTTGAACATGTCCCCTTCCTTTTTGTCAAAAATTGGGAACGGTGCTCCATATTTCCCCGAGATATCCTTACGCTTACCCGCTCGAGACATTATGTAACAATACGAAAGCGAATGGGAATGATAATTCTTGAAAAATAAAACTTTTGATCTTTGGGGAATTTTGTCGAACACTTGGTGTGCGTGTTCAACCAACTAAAAACTCAAATAATCCTTGCACCAAAAGCTTCCCAATGCAACCAAACAATGATAATAAAGGTCCCAATATAAGTATAAGCGAAGTACCTCAACGATAGTAGCCCGAATTTTGCCCATTTCTGGAAAATTGCCCGAAAGTTGCTTCAAACCCACCTAGCTCGTTTTGGAGAATTGCCTTGTATGGAAGTAGGTTGATCAAATTTCTGAGCTATGTGTTGAATTTCTGGGTTTTTGAATGTTGGGGTGTTTTAGAAATTTTGTAGAAAGAAAATTGTAAAGAAGATAAGAAGATTAAAATCTTAAAGTTGGGGAAGTAAGAAAAGTGAGAAGAGGGACGAAAGAAACTGTTTTAAAGCAGTTTTTCTGGGTTTTCCGCGGGTCAAGACGTCATGGGTCGGGTCGGTGGGCCAAAATTCGGCTTAAGACGCGTTCTGGGCCTGGCGCGTGGCTCGCGTCGATGTTGCATCGACGCCCGCGTCAGTCGACACGACAGAGATTGATTTCTCGGCATTTGGCGTCGATGCCGCGTCGACTGACGCGAGCATCCTCGGCATCAACGCGGGCGGAGTCCTGGGCATTTTTTTCTTCGCTTGTTTGATTAATTCTCCTCGTCCGAGTTCTTCCATCTGTTCTAAACAAATAAAAAAAAGCAAAATAAAACAATAAATAAAATAAAAATAAAATACAAAGGGATACAAATGCTCGGCTTGCCTCCCGAGAAGCGCAAATTTTAACGTCGCTTGCTCGACGTTATTTTGTTCGTTTAGTTCCAACCGTACGGTGGATCTCCAAACTCCACCGAGTTATGATAGCGACTCTTCTTCCTTTTGTCATAATAAGGCTTCAACCTATGCTTGTGAACTTGAAAGGATAATTTTTCGACTTCATCATACAACGTGGCTACGCCGTACTCATCTAATTCTTCTATCGAAAATGGTTCGCTCCATGCAGCTCCAAAATCAGCTGGGTCATATTTATGCTCGCGATTATAAAGTACTAAATTTCCAACCTCAAACTGCAAGTTTTTAACTTCCTTCGTGCGAACCTCTTTCGATTTCTTCTTCTCCCTCGCCCAATTGTCGAAATATGCCTCGCCCTTGTTCTTTTTGAGTGAAAATTTAAATTTTTTGTTAGGGTCGAGGGAATCGTGACTTGGGCGACTTATTGGTGGTTTATGCGGTCGCTCCACATCGAAATCGTCTCCAAATTCTTCTACGATATCGCGCATATCAATACCTAGTAACTCGATCAAGTCTTCTCCACTTAAGTGCATATGCTCCTCAAACTCGTCGTACTCCTTGCATGAATCGACTCGTTTATCCCCTCCCTCGGTAGAAAATCCGGCGTCGTCCCCGTCGCTCAGTTTGTTCAAAGTTGTGATTTCTCGTAACTCATTTACGCATGATGTAACGGGATCAACGAATAAATCATCCTCTCGCATGATAGGGGAGGCAGTGTTTTGAATATCTCTTAAAGAAAACGTCACTGTTTCGCCCAAAACACTCATGGTCATCCTCCCTTTGTGAACATAGATTAGCGTATGGGAAGTAGACATAAACGGACGTCCCAGTAAAATAGTATGCTCAGTACTTTTAGTCGGTACCTCGCCAACGTCTATAACCACAAAATCAACCTGAATTACGAGCTCTCCAACTTGTACTAAAACATCTTCGACTACTCCCAAGGGTCGTCGAGTTGAGCGATCGGCCAATTGTAAGCGCATGGTTGTCGGCTTAAGTGGTCCAAGATCAAATGCTTGATAAAGTGAATATGGCAGTAAATTTATCCCTGCTCCAAGATCTAACATTCCTATCGCTTTTTGTCCATTGGCCAATGAAATAGTGATGCAGAATTTTCCAGGATCGCGTTCCTTGGGTGGCAATGTCTTCTTAAAAATCGCGCTAACCTCCTTTGGTAATGGTACGTATTGATTCGTCGCCAAACGTCTCTCTCTCGAAGCAAGTTCCTTAAAGAATTTTACGTAGGCGTTCATTGTTTTGATTACCTCCAAAAGTGGTAGGTTGATGTTGACATTCTTCAAGATGTTGTATAGCTCCATGAACCTCTTGTTCTCTTTCGCCGGGCGCAACCGGCTTGGAAAAGGAACAGCATCCTTAATTTGCGTCGTTGATTGCTTCGACAGTGATGGTTCGTCTTTTCCAAGGGTGTTGTTCAGAATCGTCCCTTGAATTGAACCAGACACGTATCTATTGGTGGATTTATGTATCTTGTCTACTGGCTTAGGAACAAGTTCCTTATCTTGGTCCTCTATGACATTTTCGATCTTCTTCCCAACGCTTGCTCTGGTTGGCTTGGTAGCCTGTTCTTCTCCTTATTTGACCTTGCAAAGTCAGTTGCTAGTTGGCCCATAGTTCTTTCCATCCTATCCATGTTTTTAGCTAGATCATGCACAACACTGGAAAGATGGTCAATTCCGCTCACCTTCTTCGAGATTTCATCAATCTTTGCGTTCACCTTCGTAAGTCCCTCTCTATTGCTAATCGTCTCGGCCACTTGATCTTGCTGCCAAACCAACAGCTGATCATTTGGTTGAGTCGCATTAGACGCCTTCCCTTGCGTATGAAAGTTATTTTGTTGTGGCGGCACTGGTGGTGCTTGAGCATATTATGGTGGTGGATATTGTGGATCAGGTGGCCTATGATTTGGATTTCCAGGGACCCACTTGAAAAGAGGATTATCTCGTTGCGGTGTGTACTTCTTTTGATTCGAATAATTTTGGATTGCGTTAACATCCTCATGCTGCTCAATGTTGTTTGGACACACATCCGCTGAATGCTGGGGAGATCCACACTGGTTACATGTTACGGCTATCCTTTGTGCAGTGGCCTTGCTAGCTCGCTCGGCTTCCCAAGCAGCTAATTTCTCGTCAAATATCTCCTCACATTTCGCCTTCACTAACTTGCCGTCATCTAAATCAGGATCAGGGATGGAAACTTCGTTAACCCTCATTTTACGAGGCTGAGAGTTGGTTTGTCTAGATTTTTTACTTTGCTTTTCCAACACCCGCCTCGCCCCGGTGGCTGTCAAATCTCCAAAATCTCCTCCCGCTGCTATCTCTACTTCTCGTTTCCCATGGTCCAATAAACCATCGAAGAAAAACTGGTTAGTCATCTCCGGAGAATAGTTGTGGTGGGGGCAAGCTTGCAAAAGCGTCTTGTAACGCTCCCACGTTTCATGAAATAGCTCTCCATCCAACTGTTCAAAGGTAGCAATCTGCCTCCGAAGATGCCCCGTAGTTTGAGCCGAATAGTATTGATTTAAGAATTTCTCGCTGATCATATCCCAATCAGTCAACGAGCCAGGCTCTAGTGATAGTAGCCATGACTTCGCCTTGTCCTTCAAGCTGTATGGGAAACAAATCATTTGTACTTCCTCTTGGTGAAGGCCATGAACTACGAATCGCCCCACTTCATCGACAAAGTAGTTTAAAAATGCCAAAGGGTCCTCATGGATATTTCCGTGAAAATTCGTGAGTAAGTTAAGTTGATGTGGTTTGATTTCGACTGCCCTTGCGGTAGGTCCAAGAACATTGGCGGACCTAAAAGGTACAACCTTTGGACGTGCTAAATCGCGCTGTCTTGGTGCTCGATCTCCCCTCTGTTCCCTAACTCGGTCATCAGCTCGCTCGTACTGGTCATCATGCGCTTAATGGTGCTCGCGCTCGTATCTCCTTCCGAAATTGTTTTGCTCGTAACCATGATCTTGATTCTCCAACCACTCGTTCACGTGCCTTTGATTGTTAACATAAGCATCACGCTGCAGAAAATTCTCATTCCTAAATGCCATGTTCTCGATGTTGTGTTGACGCATGACATTGTTGTTCATCTCTTCGTTTTGCCTCATATTTGCCATGTTGGGTTGGTGATTGACTATGTTGTGCTGCTGGTTAACTCCGTTTCTCCCATCGTCTCGTCTCACGTTCTCCATGTGTTGCTGACAATTAGCCCAATTGGCTCGGGGTTGTGGTTGTCCATGCAAAATGATTGGTTCACTACTATACCCATTTCGAATGGGGCGTGGTGGTGATCTCGGTGGTGAATCGCCATTTCGAACCGAATGTGCTCCTAACATAATGTCGGGAACTTGATCGCAAGCAAAATCAGTTGCTGTCAAGGAATTGTCCTCGGGAATAAAAGCGGGTCTTGGTCTTGGCGGATTTGAACGGTGAATGTTGTCAATGAATGGTACAAGGTCGCTTTGAAGTGATCGCCTTCCTTGCATAAACTCAATAACACGTCAATGTACCAAATGGCAAAAACCAAGTGCGAAATATAAATAAAAACGAAAGTAAAAAGAAATTAAAGAATCAAAAAGAAAACAAAATGAAAAACATCTTAAATTCCTACTCGTTGCCTCCCCGGCAACGACGCCAAATTTTTTGATCCAAACTTTTGTGCACCCCTTTTTAATAAATTAATTTAAAAGCACATTAGTTTGCTCGCAAGAGTAAGAGGTAACTGTAGGGTGATAAGTTTGACTCGAGTCGTATCTCTCGAGGAAGTAACTGTTCGGTCCTTCGGATATTTTTCTCAATTTATGAACTAAAATAAAATACATGTACAATTGGGGTTTTAAAAGAGATTGAGTTGATCATTATAAACTAAAGCAATAATTAAACTAAGACTAATTAAACTAATTATTCTAACTAAATTATCAACTACGAGCAATAATTTAAACTATCAATATTACGCAACCATAAATTAAACCTAATTAACGAATCTAAGAGCATGAGCATAAGAAATTATCACTAAGCAATGAATCATAAGAATCTAAGAACGAATAACAAAACATGAGTCAATCGCATAAGTAAACTAAAGTAGTCCAATATCCAATATCAAGCATAAAACAATCAAGCTAATTAAATTAGTTCTAGCATTAACTAAGCAATTAACTAAGAATTAAACTAAGAAATTAACTACGAAATTATCTTCGAGTTAAGAGTACTTATTAGAACTAATGAAAGCATTAAAAAGCTCCATCTATTCCGGAGTTTGAACATTGATCTTGGGCGAAGATTGAATCCCGAACTCGAATTCGATGTTTTGGACGCGTTGTTCTTCGATCCTTGATCTCCGTCTTCCAATCTCGTTATGAGATGTGGAATTATTGTTATTGGAAGCTATGGAACCCTAGGTGGTCGTGTCTCTGGTGTCTCTCCTTAAAAATCCGAAATATAGAGGGTTTTTATAGATATTACAAGTCTTGGCGCACAAGAAACCCTAAAATCCAAATTCTGGGTCATCGCGTCGACGGTGCGTCAACTGACGCACGCTGGTGCTCGGCGTCGGTGCTGCCTGGGTGTGCACGTCGGCTGGGCGGGTGCGTCGACTGACGCGGGCTTGCATCGATGCTTCATCAAGTTGCGTCGATGGTGCGTCGACTGACGCTCCTTCAATCGACGCTTCAGCAAGTTGCGTCGACGGTGCGTCGACTGACGCTCCTTCAGTCGATGCTTCAGCAAGTTGCGTCGACTGACGCTCCTTCGGTCGACGCTTCAGAACATAGCGTCGGCAGTGCGTCGGCCTTGCGTCAACTGACGCGGATCATGACTCGCGTCGACGGAGCGTCGACAGTCGCGTCAGTCGACGCGACTGAGCGTCTGCCTCCGTCTCTCTCTATCTTTTGCTACTCGTTTTGCCGGAAAGCTCGTTCTCCTATTCTTGAACATCCAACTTCGTCTATTACGCGCTGAACTCTTCCGGTTACTTAGCTGTAAGGTAAAAATAACGAAATATCACCTATTTGCATCAATTATGAATAAAATACGGTAAAATAAGTCGGAACTATAAAAACACGGAGTTAAGCTTAAATCATCCAACTTATACCAAAAACAAATAGAAAAACGAACTAAAAAGCTAATAAAAATAAGGACAAATCTACTCTAATCAAGCCGCACCCAACGGAGTTGAGGGCGAATTTCTCGAGAAGACCTGATTAGATGAGTCATCGATGAATCCTCCCGAGGCAAACCCAGACTCACCGGAAGATCAAAATGAACAAAATAGCGTACCAAATTCGTATGTGAATCCGAACATGAACCACAATCCACTCAATGCACGGACGCCTTACGCCAATCACAATCAAGGCCCACACGATGCTCCACCATACAATTAAGGCCCTTACAATCAACAACCATACAATCAAGGGCCTCGACCAAATCAACACGTTCCACATTTTCAACATGAATAGTAACCACCGTACAACCAACAACCACAACAACAGTACAACCAACAACAGTTTAACCAACAATCGTAACAACAGTTCAACCAAAAACCACAACAAACTTACTACCAACAAGCCCGAGGCCCATATATGCAGCCCAACGGGACTTACAACCCACAAGAACCTCGTGTTGGGTTCGCTATTAATCGCACGGGGTATGCGCAGCTAATTTTAAATTCTTTTTATTAATTAAATCAAGCATATATCAAATATATACGATACCCGTAGATTTTATTAGTGATTTTGACGATCGTCATTTTTCATTATTATGTATCGAATATAAATTTTGATTCTTATAAAAATAAATAAATTAATACCTCTCGATTAATTTCTCCGAGCGACGATTGAGAGGGAATCAATTCCTGGATTTGTGGCTTACACCAAAACTCCTCACCGTAGAGATCAAATTGTATCCCCTCTAATCGAGTCCACCTTTTGATAACGACACAGGAAATATTCTTCGCTAGTAGAATTGTTCCATTTTTCAAATTAATTGAAGGATTAACAATTAACCCAACAATTAACAATTGATTGAAGACTAATTATTGTAGATTATAAGTTATCGATTAATTATCATCTACACATTGAAGACTTAAAATATAAAAGAAGAAATTGAGATATTTCACTTATCTGAATTAAGCTGCCTGCCTTTTTTGTTTTTTTTTCTTTTTTTCTTTTCAAAAAAGTGCAAAGCAGAAAAAAGGTTGTGACTTTTTATTTACCAAAGGTTTGGTTAACCTATTAGCCACCTTTTGATTTCTTCTTTTTCAAGACAAAAAAGCGGTTGCTACTATTAAAGGAAATACACATTTAGTGTGTCTTTTTCAACAAGTTATTGATGAGGGTAATTTAGGTATTCATTAGCCTTATATAATTATGGGATTGTGTAATTGGTACCCTATATAAAAGGGACCTTTGATTAATGAGAACCCTAATCTTTCTCCGCCTCTCTTTTCCTCAGCACATTTTCTGCTCTTACTTTTACACGTTATCAGCAAGAGACTGCTCTTGGATTCTTGAAGATACAATCGGACAAAGCAATTATTTTACAAGATACATTCGACCTTCACTTATTAATTAGTTGACAATTATGAATTCATACATAATATTTATTTGTGATGCCCTAGTGGAGTTGTGACACGATGTATATTATATGGGCTGCAATTCTTAATATTATTTGCCTTTTTTTTTATTTGGGATGTATTCTTAATATTACCTGGGCCTGCAATTCATACATGTATTCTTAATATTTTTTTTATTTGGGGATGTTAAAGATGTGTTTTTATATTTTCTGAAATATAGAGTCTCTGTCGAATCTTTTATATGGTTTCTATTTATATATGTGCCTCTGTCGATTTAAAAAAAATCGTTGTTTAATTTGGATAGTTTTTCAAGTTTTATGTGATTTTTGGATATGAATTGTGTGAAACCAGGTTTGTTTTGACCCTCCTCTGTGAAGAAGATGAACAGTAATCAATCAAAAAAAAAAAAGAAATTGTTGATTTCGTGGCCAACTTATTCAAAAAAAAAAAAAGCCCAAACTGGTCTGCCTCTGTTATGGGCTGAAAAGAGAAAAAAAAAAAAAAAAAAGAGGCCCAACTGGGCCGGAAAAAAAAAAAGAAAAAACGAACCCAGGTTGGGCATATAAATTTGATTATTGTGACTATTCTTTTGTACCCACTATTTGACCATCTTCGAATATATTTTTTTATATAACTGTTTTCTCTCCTGTTTTTTTTTTTTTAAATGCATCATACTGCGATATTATTTATTTATTAATTTTCTCTTGAGGATTGTTTAATAATACTTATGTGCATACTCTCGTGATAATGAAAATTCATGAGAAATACAAAATAATATAAATTTGTCATGTGATAAAAGTATTTTCAAAAAGCATCGAGAAACGTGATATGTGACCTACGATCTTGAAATCTATTTCATATTCTTAAAAAGAAATTGTAAACCATTACAATTACGTAATTCATATATCTCCAATCTTGTTTTATTACAGATGGTTGAACCCACTCGTCCCGAATTTGAAATATTGGATTCAAAAGGAATTGAGTACCATCGTTGGGCTTCTGATGTAAAAACTACTTTCATGGGAAAGGATTTTACATCCACGATCATGCCGTCCTGATCCAACAGACAAAGAACTGTCTGTAAAATTAAAGCCAATGCCCTAATATTTTTGCGGCGTCATATTGACCCAAGCTTACGTTGGGAATACCTTCAGTTGAAGACACCCAAAGAACTGTGGGATGCCCTCAAGGGACGTTTTGGAAATATACATGACAATTTGCTTCCAGAACTGGCCGTTCAGTGGAATGAAATCTGCTTACTTGACTATAAAAGGGTTAATGACTTCAACAAGGACATGTTGCTCTTAAAAGCACGTCTTACCTTCTGTGGAAAGCAAATCACAGAAGATGATATGATACAAAAAACTCTATCCACTTTTTCTACTTCAGCACTTATACTAGCAAATCAGTATAAGCTCAAGTATGATAACAAAAGAAGTACAACTTTCAATAAGTTGATTAATATATTGCAATTAGCTGAAAGACATGATCAAGTTGATTAATATGTTGATCAAAGAAAAAACTCTATCCACTTTTCCTACTTCAGCACTTATACTAGCGAACTAGTATAAGCTCGAGTATGATAACAAAAGAATTACAACTTTCAATAAGTTGATTAATATGTTGTGGTCTGTCTCCACTCTGTCTCAATTTGATCCCCGCACTTCACAGTGTGAAAGTGAATTAAAAAGAATAATCGATCTTCAGAACGTAGCAGATTCGATGCCTGATGCGTTTGCTGATATCACTAAAGTGACAAGATCATATATACCAACTGCAAATGTGCCTGCAAGGTTAGAAGTCCCCAATAAGGGGCACAACGCCACAGAAAGAGACACTGCAACCACACACAGTGGAGGTGTGGTTGAGGCCGTGGCTCCCAAAAGGAAAAGGGGGAGGCCACCTGGTTTGATAGACACCCACCCAAGGGTTGGTGCGGCACAACATAATCCATTAATCATCAATGAAGTAAATCCCTCTCACGATATTATCTATGATTATAGTTATGTCCATGAATCATTACTGGAGGACGCTTCGATTTTTGATATGATTTCAGAGAACAAAGAAATCTTAATAGATTATGAAAGTGCGTATGAGTTGATGGAAAGATCTTCTACGTAAACTGATGATGTATTTGCATACACCGTTGCTCAAGAAATCATAGGGCACGATGATATCGAAACACGCTTTATTGTTGAATGTCAACAAAGAGCAGATTGGCCTAAATGGAAAGAAGCAATCCAGGCAGAACTTGATTCTCTAAAAAAACGACAGGTATTTGGCCCAATAGTGCTAACCCCGCCAAGTGTAAAGTCTGTAGAATATAAATGGTTTTTTTTTTCTTCAGAAAGCGTAATAAGAAAAATGAAGTCCTGAGATACAAAGCTCGTCTTGTAGCACAAGGTCTCTCGCAACGCCCTGGAATTTACTACAAAGAAACGTACTCTCCTGTAATGGACGCTATTACATTTTGCTATTTAATTAGCTTAGTAGCATCCGAAGGATTGGAAATGAAGCTCATGGATGTGGTTACAGCATATCTCTATGGGGATCTTGATTCAGAGATATATATGGAAGTACTTGAAGGCCTTTACGCAAGTAAATGACTCTAAACCACGGAGTGCATTTGCGATTAGATCGAAGCGCTCACTTTATGGATTAAAATAATACAGACAGATGTGGTATACCCGTTTAAGTGACTACTTGATTGGGAAAGGATATAAGAACGATGAACTAAGCCCCTGCATTTTTATAAAGAAAACAAGTTTCGGATTTGCAATTGTAGCTGTGTATGTCGATAATAGGAACATAATAGGTACTCTTGATGAAATAAGAGAAACCTCTAGATATTTGAAATCCGAATTTGAGATGAAAGATCTTAGGAAAGCTTGGTTTTGTCTAGGCATCGAACTAGAACACCGAGCTTGTAGAATACTAATCCACCAGTCTGCATATATCCAAAAGATGCTTAGGTGATTTAATATGGATAAAGTGCACCCTGTTAGCACTCCCATGATTGGTCTGAAATTGGATGTAAAGAAAGACCCATTTCGTCCAAAGGAAGATGATGAAGAGTTACTGGGAGCTGAAATTCCCTATCTAAGTGCAATAGGCACATTATTTTACTTAGCTCAATGCACACGACCAGACATTTCATTCTCAGTGAACTTGTTAGCAAGACCTAACTCAGGACCAACGCGGCGTCATTGGAATGGTATCAAGAACATATTTCGATATCTGAAAGGAACCGTTGACATGGGTTTGTTCATCCCTTATAGAAAGACAAGAGGGGCCACATATGAATTTGTAACCCCTAAAGAAAATCTCAAAAGTGAGAGTGTCACCCCCCTACACTGAAACACCTAATAATGTTTTGGTTGGCTTTGCTGATATTGGATATATCTCATACCGACATAAAGGACGTTTTGAAACTGGTTATATATTTACCATGAGAAACACAATGATATCCTGGAGATCAACCAAACAATCTATTGTAGCTACCTCTTCGAATCATTCAGAGATCATCGCTCTACATGAGGCAATTCGTGAGTGTGTATGGTTAAGGTCTATCATTACACATATTCGAGGGACTAGTGGTTTGAGGTCTACCACTGAAGAGCCTACTTGTATTTATGAAGATAATGCGTCTTACATTGAACAGATGAAATTGGGCTACATCAAAGGTGACAACACGAAGCATATATCACCAAAGTTTTTCTATAATCAGCAACAACAGACATTCCTCAAGATCGAAGTTACTCATGTGACCTTCAAAGAAAATGTGGCTGATATGTTTACCAAATCACTGCCTCAAGCCATATTTGAGGAACATGTGAAGAGTATAGGTATGCGAAGACTTTCCGAGCTCTCTTGATAGATGTACGTATCAGAGGGAGAGGTGTTATCATAAGGTGCGTTGTACTCTTTTTCCCTTCGAGCAAGTTTTATTTTTCCCATTGGGTTTTGTTACTTGGCAAAGGTTTTTAATGAGGCAACTACTCATGCATTATTTTACTTGTTCACTTGACACAAGGGGGAGTGTTAAAGGAAATACACATTTAGTATGTCTTTTTCAACAAGTTATTGATGAGGGTAATTTAGGTATTCATTAGCCTTATGTAATTATGAGATTGTATAATTGGTACTCTATATAAAGGGGCCTTTGATTAATGAGAATCCTAATCTTTCTCCACCTCTCTTTTCCTCATCACATTTTCTGCTCTTACTTTTACAGCTACCTCTTTTTCTTTATTATATATATATACTAGTTTAATACCCGTGTATTACACGGGGTTTATCAAACGATAAATATAAAAAACATTTGTGATAATTACAAATTCTTATGTAAAATGAAAAGTTCAAATGATGTATTATCAACCTTGCCTTTTACATTTCTAATTTATTTATTAATTATTATAATCTTTTTTTCATGTTTAGATTTAATTCGTTAATAATTTTATTTACATACTTATAACAACTCAAAAGAAGTATTCTAAACTCGTGCCTAATCTCTATTTATTAATTATTATTACGTTATTTTTATTTTAATATTTAGATTAAATTCGTCAATTATATTAGTTACATACTTTGAAAAATGGATGTCATAATCTCAACTCGTGTCATATTATAGCGATGTTTAATTAATATTTAATAATAATAATAATAATTATTATTATTATTAAGTTTTATATTTTTATGTTAGATGAATTCATTACTAATATTTAGTTACATACTTAAATTTTTTCAAATAAATCTTAATTTACCTAAATAGAATATTTAAAATTATAATATTAAAATTATATTAACTTTTATTATAAACACTACTTATTTAATAATTTTCATAATAATTTTTTTAATTAAAATTATATCTTATGTAATTTATCTTTTAATTAAAATAACTAACTTAGATCTTTTCTACTAATTATATATGACTTATTTGTATTTTTATATTAGGATAATAAAAGAAAAATATTGAATTAGATAAAATATAATTAAAAAATATTAAATTAGGCAAAATATACTAAAATAAACAGATTAAATTAGGTGAGATAAAATAAAAAGAAAATATTAAATTAAGTAGATATTAGGTTCGGATGAAACCTAAGCAACCGAAATATCATAACTTTTTATTTGACAAACGAAGCATGCGAAGCAGACACACACATATTATGCGAGATTTGAAAAGGAGTAATACTCATTAAAAATACCAAAAGAATAATATTGAAAATGGTACATACAAATCGTGATATTATTTGTTCTATTTTAACAATAAATAAATCTTACACACAAATCAGAACATTACTTGTTCTAATTACAGTAAGATTGGTTTTCACAATTAAGAATTTTTCAAAGTTTTTTTTACCGTGAGTCACGAATTTAGTTGTGATATATCAAGAACATTATTTGTTCTAATCACAGTAGACTGATTTTCACAAAAGAGGATTTTCAAATTTTTTTTACTGTAAATCAGGAAACTAGTTTTAAAGTATATCAAAATTCCCTAAATTTGACGGGGAAACCCGTAGGAAATTGAGTTTGAAAAAATATAAAATATACAACACCCGTGTGTACATGTGAATATGTGATATAAAATATTAAAATTTATAAGACACTGCTAATTCTATTGAAAAAACATCGTGCATCTAACTTGTAGTATATGTAATATTATTTTATTTTCTTTATTTTTTCTGCGTAAGATACTAATTTGTTCGTATAGATATATAATATGTGTATCAATGCATTATATTGGAATTAGATAAAGAGATTTAGAATATATTTAATGTTTATTTTCCTAGATATAATAATTTATTATTAGTAGTAGTAGTAGTATGTTAATTTTTTTTGTTACACTTTGTTTTTATTTTTTGTTTGGTGTAACAATAGTTTTTCATATATATTTTTAATATTATCTTCAATTCATTATATTAGGATTAGATTAAAAAACTTAAGTTTATATTTTTTATATTTATTTCTATTTTGTAATAATTTTATATAACTCATATTTTTCTTAAATAAATATTTAGAATTATAATTATTGTAAATAAAAATTAATTCAACTTATATAGATTTTTTCTAATTTGATATAATTTATTTATATTTTTATATTAGAAGAATAAAAATAAGATATTGAATTGGGCAAAATATGTTAAAGAAAATATTAAATTAGGTAACATATAATAAAAGAAAAATATTGAATTAGATAAAATATAATATTAAAAAATTATTAAATTAAGTAAAATATAATAAAATAAAATATACTAAATTAGGTAAATATTAGATTCGTATGACATTGAAACACTACTACAATTTTTCTAAAGTTAACGAATTATGGAAACATACACGTGAGATAGAATAATATTTAGAAGAGGGCAGATATAAGTATTCACGATAGACACTCATCCAAATCCCCAACCAAAACACTTCTCGCCTTCTCGGCTCTCACCGCTGTCGCCTTGTCGGATCACATCTGCTGCGCACCATGGGAATCGACAAATTGTTTGACATCGTCAAACTACCAGTCCACCAGTCACCGAAGATTAGGCTGCAACTTCCTATCCTTCTGGTTAAAGTATTTTTGTTTCGTTTACTTTGATTTTCTCTCTTTTTTCATATGAGTTTGTTGCTATTTTGATCGATGTTGCTCTCATGTTTTTATTTAATCACAAAGAAATTTAAGATTTTGATTTTAGTTTTTTCTGTGTACGAAAAGTGCATAATTAGTATAAGATATTATTATCTTGAATGTAGAAAATAATTTTCTAATTATCCACGAAAAAAGGTATTAATGGATGAGGTTTTGTTAGTATTTTCAAAAACATTGGGACTGGCTGACTAGTACTGGAGCTTGGAGCAAATAATTTTGTATAATTTGTCCACAACTTAGATTTCAATTACATGAATAATTCTGAATTATTTTATAACAGTAATTAAACTTGATTTTCTCATGACTAAACAAAAAAAATTATTATTACTTTGAGAGCTTTTATTGGAGAATGAGTTATATGTGTTTCTGATGATCGTATATTAATTGAGGTAGACCTAGATAATAGAGATTAAATGATGTAATAGAATATGTGGCTTCTGCATTATGCACGACACAAGAATAGATTCGGTTTAGATTGGAACGCATAGAAATAGAAATTAGTGAGTATTAATATAAAAGCTGTTACACCTACTTCATAATTAAGTTTCAATGGCTTCATGGAAATGACAGTTTTGAATTTTATCATTTTTATTAGTTTTCATGACAATCTCGATTATATACATGTCAAATCATCAATTATCATCTCCGCGGTTGTATATTTTCTTTGGAATAGTTTAATAAATATTTGAGACTCATTATGTTGCTATGATTTAGCTCTTTGTTGGATATATTTAGTTCTCGAGTGTCTTCTGCATATAATATTTGATATAAACTTCTTAGGTCATGTATTCATTTCACTGAAATTTACAATAAAAAATATATTTACAATTATATTTGTATGAACATTTCACTAAATTAATGGATTTTAGCGACACAATAAACTACTCATAGAATTTTAAGTTATCATTTTAAATCTCAATTTTCTTTTTGCAGCTCTACATTTAGATCATGGAGCAATTTAATAAAAGAAAGCCACATAGTGTTGAGACATCATCTCATCAATTAAAATTGATTTTTTTTCTTAATTAATTGGACCCCCTAGCCTAGATGAGAATTTTGGATCCGCCACTGGCTCCTTCAACACACAAATAAGCGGCACGGGGATACAGAAGCGAAATCCCCATCTCCTCCTTCTGCATAAATAGATGTTGCCTAGTTGAATCTCCCTCTCCGATGAATCAATACCTCGTCGCCGCCACTGCCGCTACCACCCGAGGTGGTAATCTTCAATGATCTACATCACTACATGTCCATTTTTCCAAAACAAGACTATAATCCCCTTCCACCTCTACAATTAATTCAAGAAAGCACAACAAAACCGAATTATTTCAAACAATTTATAGAATTAAAATAAGTAAATGGAGCAAATATAATTCCAGTAGATAAAGATTATTATTATTTATTATTATAATTTATTTTCCTGTGCTGTTTGTTATGGTTTATAAGCTTTCCCAGTGAAATCATACAATATTAGTTTATTATCCCTTAGTATAGTTGGTTACCTTTGGTATTTAATAAATGTTGAATGAATTTCGATTATATTTGACGATTTTCTCTCTTCTTTGTTTCTCTAAGGGCATTCCTCGGGGTGAACTTTTGAAGTGAGTGAAATCCCATTGTTATATTTTGTTTTGTTTGAGTGTGCGGGTTTGAATTGCTGGTGTATGATAATTCTCTTGTTCATTGATTTTTATGTATGCATGTGTTTCTACTTTGCTAATCATCTGAAAATCATATTTTTATGAAATTAATTTGATCTTTTGTACTGAATTTTGGTTTTACTATTCAATTCGATTTGAATCAATGTTGAATGATATTCCATGACCTCTGCTTAGTTGTCTTTGTTCTTGAATCTTTATGTATATATTTGCATCTACTCTGCTGGAAAATCATATTTTTATTGAACTACTGAAATTTCTATTTTGTTGTGTAGTAAAGAATTAGTAGTGTAACTTCTACAACAATTGATGATATATGCATTTTTTGCTTTCTCTGGAAACTATTAAAACTAGGGATAAATGACAAATTAGTGATTTCATCAATATAGTACTTGAAATTAAATCTTATTTTCTTCCATCATTAATTTGGTAGGACTCATGTAGCTACTTTATTTATTTATTATTGTTTAATTTCTTATGATTAGGTACTAATTGAGATTCATTATTTGGTTCTTAACTCTTATAGTTCAGCTACCATTATTATGAGGAATAAAAATATAAGATTACGTTGTTGGTACAAAGTCAAAGCAGAGTGGTGAGGAGAATGTTGTAGTTTCTGCTATTCGTGATAATGAGCTGAAGCCAAAAGCTACTCATCTAGTCTCGTCTTATAATAATGGTACTGGACTACCTCCCTCCGACAAAGAAGACCAAAACCCCAATGAGGTTCACCAATACCCATGTTGTCATAGCTTCTTAACACAAATCTAAGTAGTCATTTCCGGTAAGGATAAGTTTTATTATCATCGATAACTTACATTTTATGATATATATCATATATTTGTATCGCTAGTGTTTTTTAGCTTTCATTGGGGTAATATTCTCAAATTGGATGTTATCTATAATATTGGTAAAGTATTTATCTTTTCATTGAAGGGGGGTGTTATTAGTTCTAATATCATTTGCTATGTTATTTAGAGTTTTTATTTTTCAGTTTAAGTTCAAGAGATGTGCTTTTCAAAAATCCTGCAAGATATTTCCATCTTGAGGAAAGATTCATTATAATTCTTCAACATAGACATTCTGGAGAATATGATTTGTCCACAATATTTTTAACCTTTTTTTTGTGTACCAAGGTTATAATATATTATTTGGTGTGTATATTTTCTTCTTTGAATAATCTTGCAGGTTACTACATGGATTCAAAAACTGGTGCATAATTTTTTGAAGCAATTGAGTGATTCATTTATATAATGCTCAGACTCCATGGATTAGATATTATATAATAACTTTTCTATGGATCGTGATATTCAAAATATTTTGTTTAGAAAAATATTTGTGAATATTTAGCAATATTTTGATTCTGTATAATCATTTTCATTAATTGAAAGAAAATAATGATTGTAAATTTAATTATAATTAATGAGTCTAATGATTGCAATCATTGATTTTTATGAGGGGTGATTATGTTCTAAAATTTCTCATTAGTAGCGCGATTGGTAAATTGTTATCACTAAAGAAATATATATGTTTATGTTTATCCGTATAAACCTATCTAGTGATCAGTGTTCTAAAAATCGTTAGGCGGCTGCTAGGCGTCAGGCCAGCGCCTACCGCCTAAGACGCCTAGGCGGGGCCTAAGCAGGGTCTAGGCGAGAACTAGAATTTGAGAATAAATACCCTGATTTACAACATTATATCCAATCATTTAATAGTTTAACATACTACCTGCTACACAATAAAGTCTATGACAATTCAAAACTAAAAGTATCATAAGTTACAATTCACAAGTTTAAAGCTATTGTTCGATTCAAAGTTCAAAACAACATAGATCCTGTCTCTTATACACATCTAGATGTGTATAAGAGACAGGCCTGGCGCCTAGGCGGCGCCTAGGGCGCCCGGCGATTTCTTTGGCCGATTTTTAAAAATCGTAGGCGGATTGGTGGCGCCTAGCGACTAGGTGCCGCCTAGGGCGATTTTTAGAACAGAGCTAGTGATAATAGATTTTTTCACCACATGTTTCCCTAATATTATCATTATAAATATATTATACATATGTCTTTCGTGATAATTAAAATATTAATAACATATTAGTACATTTTTTATGACATAACTTCTTATCACCTTTCATAATAATTTGTGACATATTGTTTTTGTTGAAAAATTTATTCTTGTCAATAATTCCTATTTTGTTATTTGCCTTTTTTGGGCACAAAATAAGTTAGAAAACTACATTTAGGACAATATTATGTTTCCTAATTTATGCACAAGACTTTAATTATTTTTAGATTGTGTTTAGAATTTGTTTTTAGAATTTTACCAAGTTTAGGATTCTAGGTTGTCTATTTAAGACACAAGAACTCCTAATACTTGGACACTTTTGATGCACGGATTTCTTGTGAAGGACGCACAACGCAAGACGACGTTAGACGCAAAGAAGAAGAACACGAAGAAGAAAATTACTTGGAGCCAACGATTGTGATAAACAAGATCTTTGAAGTTGCGTGACCAACGGAGGAGATCTTGCCATTCCGGCAACAAGTATTTAGTATCAAGTTTCTTGATATTTAGTTTTCATATATTACTTTATATTTTGTATTGAACTTAAAGAGAAAGTAATATAGTTTTCGGGTTTGTACACCAAAGTTCACAAATATTTACTTGTGAACTGAATTTGTTTAATCGTGTTCTCATATTTTAATTTCCGCTGCATAAATTTAATTTACTCTGGTCGATGTTGTTAACTGATGTTGGTAACATTGATTAACAACATCGTAAATTTGAGAATTATTCTTATATCCATACACCTTCTAATTTTACAATTGGTATCAGAGCGGGTTACTTAACCTTTTAAGTATTGTTTCTTATTTTTTAGGTGCTATGGATGCTCAAGGCAACCCGAGTCCTTTAGTCCTTAACGGTGAGAATTACTCTCTCTGTAAACAGAGAATGAGGTGGCACTTGAAGAGCATGGATGAACGTGTTTGGAAGACCGTCCTTGTTGAATGGGAAAAGCCACGTGTCACGGATGGCGAGGGCGATCCCATTCCCAAGAAAGAGGAAGATTGGACTGCTGACGAAGCAGCTGCTGCAAATTGGAACTCTAAATGCATCAACGCCTTGTGTGGCTATGTAGATGCAAGCTACTATCGAATCTTCAAGAATTGCGAGTCTGCAAAGGATGCATGGGACGCACTCCAAAGAGTGTGTGAAGGAACAACAAGCGTGAAGAAATCCAGACTAAGAATGCTCTTGTCCACATTCGAGGCTATGAGAATGAATGAGAAAGAATCGATCATGGACTACTCTGTGAGATTGTCGGAAATAACAGAGGAGTGCAGAGAGCTGGGTGAGCCCATAACTAATTCTCGTCTTGTAGGAAAATTGCTAAGATCCATTACGAAAAATTATAGCATGAAGGTGGTGGCAATAGAAGAATCCAAGGATGTTGATAATATCGATTTCAACACCTTAGTTGGAAACCTCAAGTAATACGAGATGGAACACGTCACCTCTAGCTCGAAAGAGAAGAATGTTGCTTATTCTTCTGATTCAATTGCAGTCGATGGTGAAGATGACGAGGAATTCGACTTTAATGGGATTATTAAAAGGATGGAGTCGACTACTCTCGAAGAAGATGAACTGGCCCTTGTGACACAACGCTTCAACAAATTCTTGAAGAAGAAGAACAATTCTGGAAGCTCAAATACAAGGAACAGGACACAAACATCCACTCCAAAGTTTACTGGACGTACTCTTCCACAATCTCAGTTCACAAATTCAATATCCAATGTGTCAAGTTCTACAAAATCACTCAACGAGATACAATACCACGAATGCAAAGGTTGAAGACATTACAAGAATGAGTGTCCCAACACACTTAGAAAGAAAAGTATGGTCGCTATTGACTTTACTGAAGATTTCAATGATCCCGAGTTAATTGATCCAGTCCCAGCCTTATTCACCCATGTTGTTTGGGACGACGATATTCATGTTGGTTTGTTTACAGATAACACCGTGTGCCTGAATGCCGAGACCACTGACTATTATGAGGAATACGAGCAGCTGAGTATTGACCACAAGAAATTATTTGTCAGTTGGAGTAAACAGGTACTCAAAGCAAAAGATCTCGCAAAAGAAGTAGAGAAGCTAACCAAGGAAAAGGAGGATCAACTCGAAATTATTGTCCGGTTGGAAACATCTCTCACCAAGAAGGATGACGAGCTTGAAAAGATTAGGAATGAGCTGACCACTGTTCGAGGAACCATTTCAAATCTAAACAAAGGTAAGGCGAAACTTGATGAAATTTTGCAGGTTAGCTTCCCAGAGTCCTCTAAGCATGGAATAGGTTTCAAGCCAAGTCAACCCACGCAAGTGTCGAGTCAAGAACGAAAATCTTCCAAACGCCATAAGAGAAGGAGGAGACATTTCGTGTGTCATCATTGTGGAGAACCAGGGCACATTCGGCCCTTTTGCTGGAAGATCATTGGCGAGAGAAGACATTTTCAGAGAACAAATATGTCTGTCAAGTCCAATGTTGGTAACCGCGCTACCAACATCAATACCAACATCAGATACAAACAAGTGTGGGTCAAGAAAAACAGCGCCAAGTGCAATATGATTCATACCTCCCTGAAGTCTCTTATCCCTGGAGCCTGGTATTTTGATAGTGGATGCTCGAAGCATATGACAGGCTCAGAAGAATTGCTTTCCAACATTGTCAGATTTAAAGGTGGAAAAGAGAAGTATGGAGGAGGCGCAAATGGCCAAATTATTGGCCAAGGGACTCTCCATGTTCCTGGCATTGTAACACTGGAAAATGTGCTGCTAGTAGAAGAACTTACTGCAAATTTGATCAGCATAAGTCAATTGTGCGATGGAGGGTTCAGCGTTAAATTCAACCGCGAAAAATGTGAAGTCTATGAGGAGAATGGATCATGTATTCTCACCGGGAAAAGGACTTCAGATAATTGCTACCAAATTCATAGTGATGCTTTTTGCAGGTTGTCCCAATTTAGTGATGCTGAGCTATGGCATCAAAAGCTTGGACATGTCAACTACAAGGAAATGGTCAGGTATGTATGTTTGTCTACTAATTGTTCTAAAATTCGTGAGTCTTTGTACCTTTCTGAAATAGAGCCCAAACGCGTGGAGGATGCACTCAAGGATGAGTTCTGGATTCGGGCTATGCAAGAGGAGCTGGACCAATTCGCCAAGAATGATGTGTGGGATCTTATTCCACAGCCAAAAAGTGCTCACGTGACAGGGACCAAGTGGATATTCAAGAACAAGACTGATGAAGCATGGAACATTGTGAGGAATAAAGCTCGACTTGTCGCACAAGGGTATACGCAAATTGAAGGAATTGATTTTGATGAGACATTTGCCCCTGTTGCTCGAATTGAGTCGGTAAGACTTTTGCTTTCTGTTGCTTGTTATATGAAAATTTTGTTGCATCAAATGGACATTAAGAGTGCCTTTTTGAATGGGGACTTAAGTGAAAAAGTATATGTTGAGCAGCCTAAAGGATTTGTGAATCCTTAAAAACCTGATTTTGTTTTAAAATTGAAAAAGGCACTTTATGGTTTAAAACAAGCTCTTAGAGCTTGGTATGAAAGGCTAACTCAACATTTGCTTTATTTGAACTTTAGACGAGGGGAAGTTGATAAAACTTTATTTCTTCTTAAATCCAACAAGCACATCTTAATTGTCCAAATTTATGTAGACGATATTATTTTTGGATCCACTAACGAGCAGATGGTCAAGGAGTTTGTCACCCGAATGTCTGATACGTTCGAAAT
>BMAC01000146.1:640115-666588 GCA_014905375.1 Phtheirospermum japonicum | reverse complement strand
ACTGGGCTGGGGATGTAGTAGATAGGAAGAGTACTACTGGAGGATGTTTTTTTCTGGGTAATAATCTAATTTCTTGGTACAACAAAAAGCAAAATTGTATTTCTCTTTCTACAGCTGAAGCCGAGTACATTGCAGCTGGAAGTGCGTGCACACAATTACTGTGGATGAACCAAATGATTGAAGACTACGGTCTGCACAGTAGTGTCTTGACGGTGTAGTGTGACGATTCCAGTGCCATTAATATCTCCAAAAATCCAGTCCAACATTCTCGAATCAAACACATTGATATAAGCTACCACTTTATTCGAGACCTAGTTGAGAGGAAGATTGTTAGCATTGAACATATTGGAACTGATAATCAGCTGGCTGACATCTTCACGAAGGCATTAGATTGCGAGACCTTCTCTCGTTTGAGAAGAGATCTCGGTATGTGCATTGTCTAACCAATGTTGGTTTGTGATGTTGTGACACTACTTATCAACATCAGTTACAACATCTGTATTATTTTGCATGCATTTTTATCTTTCTTTTCATACATTATACTAATGCATTGAGTTTGATTGAAAGTGCAATAAGGTCCTCTGTTGCAATGAAAGTAATGACAAAAAGAACCAACCTCTTCGAAATTAGGTGATTGTGGGACTTGCCCGCAGAAACTGGTTTTCTCCCAGGTCCAAAAATAAGAGGCGATTAACAGCAATTGCTGAAGATTAAAAGATTTAAATCCCTTCAAGGATGAAAAAAATCTGGACTCAAAATGCTCCAATCTTTAAAAATCGCCTTCTTGAGAGATTTTGACGTAGTCATTAACTTGGGTTAAGGGGGTAAGTTTTTATTGACTTCACCTAGGGCAATGTTGGTTTATAATGTTGTTAGTAATAAAAAGCAACATTGGATCAAAACACTGAAATCATAATGTGTTCTATTTTAATCTTTTAGGTCATGATTTTTAGGCATCCCGTAGGACATTCATACTTTGTGAAGATGCCATCTTGCTGTGCGTTATGTTTCTTGTGTTTTTGTATTGCTTGAAATCTCTTAATTTTGTTTTGAATTGAGCTAACCAAGTGTTTCAGTGGAGTTATAATCGGACGACTGGACAGGTAATAATGAGATGAACTTGGTGAGTGAAAATTAACATTGCACAAGATAGGTACAACTGTGCTGATGGTTCATTAAAATTAGCTTTGTATTTTCGGCCTATTTTGTAGATTAAGTTGTGCAATTTTATTTTTTTTTAAAAACATAAGGGATTATGGAAAGAGATAGTGGGATGCGTTGTGTGATCACGTCGCCTTATTCTAGGAGGAGTGGCGCTTTTTACATGGAAATAAATTCGCGTTTTTTGTGCATAAAATCGGCTGGTGAAATACTTTAGGAATTTCTTTTTATTTTTATTTACCCTCTCTCTCCTTATATGCAACGGTCACTTTTTGAGGGGATAAAAAGCTGATTCCCTTTTACCGTTTGCTCACTATTCCAAACCCCTTTCGAATTACAACTCTCAGAATCCTTACTCCTCTCAAATTCTCTCGATTTTTTTTTTGTTTCTTGGTTGTGTGTTTCTGTGAGATTTGGCAGGATGTCTAGCTCTCCACCGCCGTCTGTCCCAGAACTGCCAGAAGAGGTTCACAGCTCCGGCGACCAGGTCCCGCTGTCGTTCCCAAAAATTAGTGGCCTTGATATTCGTGAGGAGATTGGTGGTGGTAGTTCTTCAAATCCACCACTATCAACATCGCCACCACAATCGCCTGCGCCTGTTTCTCTCGCTGCCGTGCCTGTTCCATCGCCGGTCGACGCTACGCCGGTTGCTCAAGTGTTCCCTGGACAGCCCGGGAACGAAATTGACGTCGTTAATCCCCCAAATTTAGCTTTTGTGGCTGAGACCTTTGGGCGCGTGGGGAACCCAACCTTGAAGCGGTCTAGGTGCTTGCGCAACATACCGCCCGGCGTTGTGCCGCCCGCGGTCCCAAAAAGCAAGGCTGGTCCGCGTCGCCATGTGCCTATCGAACACATGAACCTCCAAGAGGATGTTGTTGTGGAGTCTGACCCTGATGATCATGATTTTGAGCCTACTGCTACGATTGCAGGAGATGTGCCGCCGTCTGCTTCTGCTCCCAGTCTACCGGAGAAGAAGAGGTTTACTCGCCGGAAGCAGCTTGTACGTAAAGCCGACAGGAGACCCAGCCTGACGAAAGACAGTGTCTCTCCCAGCCAGGCAAAGGTCAAAGTTTCTACTGGATCAACTGCTACTGAGTACTCTTCGCCCCCTTACACGGTACTGGACTTTATCATTGGCGAGGTTACAAGTACTGCCAAGCCGCTAGCCGATGATCCCCTGCCGTCTCCAGTTCGTGCTGCTACGCCTGAATTTGACACATGTCTTTTTGAGTATTCACCTGATTCTTCATTCGATGTGCCCTTGAAAGATATTCTTGTTGCATGCAAAGAGGACAAGAAGAAAAAGAAGGCTGCTGCCAAGGAGGATGTTGCTAGTTATGTTGGTAGTCCCTTACCAACATCGCGTCGCTCGCAGTCTGTTTCGTCCTCCCGCACTGCTTCTGTCCCAAGTACCTCTCCTGCTCCATCTCCGCCCTCATCTAATGCTTCGGCTCAATCCGAGTTCTCTTCAGGACCGACTACTCCTGTGCCCGAGCTTGAGGACATGGTGCCCTTTTCGGAGAAATTCATCACTGCCGAGGCTGCCGAGCTATTTGATGCCTACCAGAGTCGTCATATGATTGCTGAGAAATGAGTTCCAGTTGAGCTTTTTGAGAAACACAATCTCATTGCCTATCTCCGTCACAAAGGTATGTATTCCACCGTCTCCACGGCCATGACTTTTGTGCGTGATGTTGTTGTCGAGTTTTTTGCCAATTTGTTGCCCTCTATGGTTGATTTGGAGTCAGTCAATCATGGGAAGGTTTTTATGCGTGGCAAAGTTTTTTCATTCACCCCTGAGTTAATTGATGAGTTTTATGGTACCGAGTCTTACCAGGGTGACTCAACGGTGGATGATATGAATGAGGTAGTTAAGTTTCTGTCTGGTGGGATGGTTAATTCTTGGTTTGATCAGCTTCCGAGTACTCGTGTTTCATCTCTTCATTCTATTTTGCATAAGCTTGCCATTTGTAATTGGGTCCCCTCCAAAAACACAACCTCTGTTACGCGGCCTCAGGCCCAGTTCTTGTTTCGTCTTGGGAGAGGGATCACATTTAGTTTTGGTCAGCATGTTTTTGATATTATCACTAAGTTTGCCACCACGAAGTCTGCGGCATCATTGTGTTTTCCATCTTTGATTTTTAGCTTGTTAGAGAATCAAGGCTTCCAGCTTGGTCACGAGGATGTGCTCACGGGAGAGGCTGAATGGTTTGCCCTGCGCAATCAGCATGTTACCGGTGCCCGAGTAATTGATTTGCCCTGGCAGGCGCCTGTTTTGGCCGATGTTGCCAGTGATGTCGGTACGAGCAATCCCAACATGGTCAATATTTCTGCCCAAGTTCTTCGTGCACATGTGGCCTCTATAGATTTGCAGATGAAACATCTTAAGGCTCTTCGCACCTCCCTTTTGGAAGCCCTTTCCCTTTCTGGTCAAAAAGGGGGAGAGGAAGTTGACGCGAACATAGGGGGAGACAATGCTGATGGAGAAGATGTTGCTGATGTTGCCTGGAATGAGACTGCTGCTGCCGCCGCTGATGCTGAAGATGCTGTTGCTGCCGAAGCCTTGCTCAAGAAAAGAGGCGGAAGAGAATTCGAGCGCGCAATAAGGCTTTGAAGAGAATGATGAAAATGAGGGAGAAGAAGAAGAGGGAGAATAGTGGTGAAGTAACTTCGACATCTCCTCGACGTTCAAAGAGGATTCAAAGTCAATAAGTTCCTTTACTCTGTTTGTTTTGTGAAGTGTTGGTTATTTTGAACAATGTTGGTTTGTAATGTTGGTTTGAGTTTTAACAACATTGGGTGTTTTTTTTATGGGGAGTTTCCTATCTTAGGGGGAGTTAGTATTTTTATTTTCATTTGTGTTTGCGTCTTAGTGTTTTGTCCATAAAGGCAAAAGGGGGAGATTGTTGAGGAATTTATTCTTGGCAATAATTCCTATTTTGTTATTTGCCTTTCTTGGGCACAAAATAAGTTAGGAAACTAGATTTAGGACAATATTATGTTTCCTAGTTTATGCACAAGACTTTAATTATTCTTAGATTGTGTTTAGGATTTGTTTTTAGGATTTTACCAAGTTTATGATTTTAGGTTGTCTATTTAAGACACAAGAACTCCTAATACTTGGACACTTTTGATGCACGGATTTCTTGTGAAGGACGCACAACGTAAGACGACGTTAGACGCAAAGAAGAAGAACACGAAGAATAAAATTACTTGGAGCCAACAATCGTGATAAACAAGATTTTTGAAGTTGCGTGACCAACGGAGGAGATCTTGCCATTCCGGCAACATATATTTAGTATCAAGTTTCTTGATATTTAGTTTTCATATATTACTTTATATTTTGTATTGAACTTAAAGAAAAAGTAATATAGTTTTCGGGTTTGTACACCCAAGTTCACAAGTATTTACTTGTGAACTGAATTTGTTTAATCGTGTTCTCATATTTTAATTTCCGCTGCATAAATTTAATTTACTCTGGTCGATATTGTTAACTGATGTTGGTAACATTGATTAACAATATCGTGAATTTTAGAATTATTCTTATATCCATAAACCTTCTAATTTTACAGTTTTGAGCAATATTCTTATTCTATATAATCATTTTCATTAACCGAAAGAAAATAATGGTTGTAAATTTAATAATAACAAATGAGCCTTAATGATTGAAATTATTGATTTTGTGAGGGGTGATTATTTTCTTAAACTTCTCATTAGTGGCGGGATTACAATATTATTATCACTAAAGTAACAAATGTGTCTGTGTATAAACCAATCGAGTGACAATATATTTTTTCACCACATGTTCCCCTAAGATCAACACCATACATATTTTTTTTTTGTGATAATTATATTATTCGTCACATATTGGTATATTTTTCATGACATAACATGTTATCACCTTTCATAGTAATTTGTGACGTATGGTTTTGTCATTGACGACCAATATTACGTATAAAATAACTCTTTCGTGACGAATTATATTATATTTTACAGATGTTTAATACAAATTGCGACAATCATAGCAAAATTAAAATTGAATTATATTGTCACTACAATTATGTTTGTTACTAAAAATCAAGTATTTTGATAATGACATAAAAGTACATCATTTAAAATGTTAACATGACAATATAGACCTTTAGATGACAAATAATTTGATCACATAATTGATAAATTAGTCATCACCAAATATTATTATATATGGTGATTATGCTTATTAACGTCATCAAAAGCTAAGATTTAGTGACACGTACAAAAAAATTGTCGCTCACTTATCATTATGGGGATACAGAGATGACCTATGTGATGCACAAAATTTTCACACTTTAAGTGATGAAAAATACATTTTATATGACAAATTTTATTGTCATCTAATCTCAAGTTTCCTGTAGTGATTTGGAAATATTTTTAGATGTTAGTCACAAAGAGGGATTAGTTATTTCTGAAAAGGAAAGCAGTAATGGCTACAAAGCAAATTGGATTCATAGGAATTGAAATTGATGAATTTGGAATCATCTTACATAACCACATTGTTTAAACAATACAAGGATTCTTCGACATACTCAAGGATTAAAAATAGCTTCAAAGTTTTCTTGGAGTGGACAATTTTTTCAGGATGTTCATAAATAATAATCTGACACATTACATGAAAGTATCTAACTCGTTACTCAAAAAGGATGTTGAGTTCAAATGGGTAGACGAACATTAAGAAAGTATTAAACAACCCAAGGAAGTTTACAAAACACGTACCAAATTAGCAATACCAAATAACGTTGATGAACTGGTTCTATACACAGACTCCAGTGATTATTGGTGGGCAGTAGTTTATACTGAAGACACATCAATCGGAGAAGTGCCATGTTGTTCTTGCATTAGACTATTTATATTTAATGAAGAAGTTGATGACATATAAATGAGAAGGATTTCTTCGTAGTCATAAAGGCGTTCAAAAAATGGCCTTATTTCTGATATCAAAAAAGCTCACCTTAAAAAATGATAATTCGAGTGTTAATGCTTTTCTAAAAAATAAAACTGAATATAAACCATAATAACTAGATTACTTAGATGGAAATTTGAATATAAATATTAAGATTATATATTCTTGTTAAAAAATCTAATAAAAATGTTCTTTCACATTTTCTAACTCAAGATGGAGGGACACATTGCTGACGATAACCTCAAGAGGATTAGACATATCAGGAAAATCCTAGAGATCCTTGAATGAGATTTTAGGTCTTTGTGTCTCAATGTTTAAGTCGCTAGATGACTTCTACAAGCTGATCTAAAATCTATTTCCAATCATAAACGAGTATGCCAACTAGCTCAGGTTCAATTATTCTCGGCTTTGGAAAGGTGTCTTCTCCAGGATGCATCTCTTACGGTGAAGAAATGAGTGGATAGAGAACGGGGATTTAGCCCGGGGGTTACTGATTCAAGTACTATAAAGTGTTGTAGATGATGCATTCCATGAGAATGCACAAGCTATAGTAAATGTTGAAACAACAGGGTGACAATTAGAGTCTTCGAGTCAACTTGCCACCTTCGGGTTAAAAGAGTGAGAATTGAGTCTTAGGCCACAAATTGTAAATTCCAAGATACAAACTGATTAGATAAAAATTCTCCTATGCAGCATTAACAACACAATGGGAGGAATTACTTAATAGAAGAGGTGTCAGCACTGATAAAACAACAACTGATATCTTAGGAAAGTAATCAAGGGTGTGGATGAAACTAAGGAGTCTTTCAAACGAAGTACAAATGGTGTAAATTTTTAGCATTGGCTTCAATCTATACCACAGCTCCTGGTTTCTCAGAAATTTCAAAATTACCAAGATAGATCTGGGAAGAAGTTCATGTGACTTACGCTAATAATCCTCATTTGGCCAGAGGAGATATTTTGGAGAAGTACTTAATTAGTGCAACACCAGAGCCAGGAAAGAAAGATTTTAATGATGTGTTTCATTACATCAAGATTAGAAGACCGAATGGGAATGCTTTAAATTAAGCTAATATTGCCATGCCAGAATATGCACTAGTACTAGTACGAGCAATTTAAGAAAACCATGCTTCTACATGACGAGCATGGAGACTTTGTGTTTATCTTACAGAAATCGACAAAGTAAAGTATCCTTTCAAATTCTTCCAGAATTCAGCAAACGGATCTTTCCTCCTTAATTTAATGACATGAGCAACCACATGATTTGCAGAGGCACTTTTCAAGAAAAGAGAAGAATCCTCTAGGAAAATAAAACTCCGGTGAGCAAGGAAACTTACCGGAAATCTTGTAACATGGCACACTTTGGACGATGATTGACCGGATCTATCAAGCATGCCGAGACCAAAAGGAACCCGAGTTCGAAAAAGGGTTTTGACCCAAACCCGACCAATGAAAGTATACAAATTAAAAGTACAAAGGACCAACTGAACCCAATAAATCCTGTTGTCCAAGGGTACCACACAAACTTACATGTGAAAAAGATTCTCCAACAAAATATGAGTGTTGAGTAATGAGGGACCAACAACGAGAAAGTCTGTGGGCCTAAAAATTCAAGACCCATAAACTATCAATAATAGAGAGAACGTAAATGGTGTTACTTTTATCATTGAGCTTTGGCACCCAAACTTGAAATCCGAATACAACTCTATAATACCAAGCATATTAGGAAGTTGAGGACATCAACCATTCTCTATTGTTTTCTATAAATAATGAGTGTTGTAATATTTATATTAAGCATTTGTAATAATTTAGTACTATGTGTAATTATTTTATGTATCTACCAGTGCAAACCTTCTCTATGAGAAGTAAAAAGTCTTTCCTCCCCAAAGAGATTACAAATTTAATAAAATTTCTTTTAAGTCCATAATAAAAAGAAGATTTATTGCTCTAAATTGTGTTCATGACTTCTTATTAATTCATCTCTATAAATTAAATATTTCGTATGCCTGGAGTAGCAAACTATCCAAGGTTATGCTGAGTAGCTAATGAAGGAATCGTATAACGTGTAATTCAACTTTTTTAAAATAGAAGTTAGATAGCGAAAGGCTGTTTGTGAAACGAATTAAAGGCAATAACTTTTCATTTTGTGGCATCGCAACCCTTCTCACCAAGGATAATTTTGGTCAAAGAGAGGTATGGAATTATAAAGATGTTATAATTTTACGAAAGCATGTTGAGCCTAGGTAATATGATAATTTTTTAAGTATTAAGTATTTTATATTATGTAATATGATATTAAGTACTCACTACTTTGCATAAAAGTATCGGGGCATTTGGGTCGAAAGCTTTTCAAACTAAATGGTGAGAGAGGGATTTGAGAGAGAGAACATTTAAAGAGGGAGCGAATCGAAAGTTGAAAGTGTGTTACAAAATAAAAAAAATAAAGATTCTCATTTTAAAAACGAAACTAACAATTTAATTGTAATAATATATAAATGATTGAATATTAATATGTTAATAGTTTAATGATAGGTCAGGAACTATATATATATATATATATATATATATATATATATATATATATATATATATATATATATATATATATATATATATATATATATAGGGTTGGGTTCAAATGAGAAACCCGTCAATTATATGTGAACCTAGACTCATCTTGACCATTAGATTGGATAATCTTGATGGTTGAGATCATGACATGTCAGCATGGTAATAATGTAAAAAAATGCATTAATTAATTAAAAAAGGTATTTTGAACATATATCAACGTTTACAAAGAGCACTATATTGTTCTTTAGAAAGCACAATAGGTTAAGAAAAAAACACTACGATTGTATACAAGAAGTATCGCAAATTTCGTCTATAAACTGCAAATTCAAAAATTTGAAATGAAACTTAAATATTCAACAAACCATAACTTTTTCAAATTTTATCCGTTTTGAATGAAATATATATCAAATTAATCACATTCTCAAGATCTACAATTTAAGATACATATTGCATGTTTTAAAACGTAAAAGAAATATATATAATTAAATTAAAAAAACTGGACTGATTTTAGCACTACAGTACTGTGTAAAAAACACAATGAACCTGGACATATAATTGCACTGTGCAATATTAGATCTAAGACCAGGATTAGTTCCTAGATTTACATATAATGACGGGGTTCTCATTTGAACCCAATCCTAATATTATATATATATATATGTATGTATGTATGTATGTATGTATGTATATGGTTTGAAATTATGATTTTGAAAATGCACTTTTTTTTTCAAATTGAAAATCCACATCGGGACTCTTAAAATCCAATACAAATGCAGTATAAGAGTTTTATGAATAGCGAGAATTTTTGTTTGTTGTATAATTTAAAATCATATACTTTTAATGTATATGTCAAATCATGCGCAAAAAGTATTTTTTAACGTAGATATCAGTAATATTTGAAAAGTTGGTGAAAATGGTTGTATTATTATATTGTAATAGTTGTATTAATTAAATGTAAATAAAAATAAAAATATAGCAATAACAATAATTCAATGATGTATATCAAACTATATCAAGAATTATTGAGTGAAATTCGAATCCTGACACAACAAACATATATTGAAATTTAGAATTTTGAGTTTCACAACAAATATACATCGAGGGCCTATTTGGACTAGTATCGGCTCTTGAATCTTACTATTCATAATTTCGAGTATTCGAAATATTGTTAATAGTCAGAATTTTAATTTTTGTAGAATTCGTAATCCTTTATTTTTGTACTATAAATATCAAATCATATTTGAAAAGTGGATAGTTATATTATTGTGTTGTATTTATTAGTATCTTTCATTATTATAATATAATAATAATAAAATAAATAGATAAATGTGTGAATATAATTTTATAGGATAAAGGTGAAGTATAAAAAATTAGTAGTTGAATATTGAAAAATTGAATTATAAATTAAACAAACATTGAAATCTAAAATGTTATATTGAGAGTGCTACTCCAAACAAGTCAAACATTTGAAATAATCAATTTGCATTAAACGAAAGTACACCATTATAAAAATGAGTATGTCTTGGGTGAGACCGATCTCATAGAATGAGACCATATTTTACCATTTTGTAAAGTGACCCAAACCCAAAAATAACCCAACCCACTTCCCAAACCCGGATCTAGCAGCCCAAAACAGGACCCAACCCCCTTCAATTTTTCAAATTGGCCAAAAAAATAGTAAAACAAATCGGAGAAATATGAAAATTTGCAGGTTGATGCGAAACAATAAGACAAACAATTGTACAACTCAGAATTCCAAAATGATGAACAACGGATATTTGGTGAATTTTCTCAATTTTTCAAACATGTCGGAAAAATAGTAAAAAAAATCGGAAAAATCTGAAAATTCGCAGGTTGATGCGCAATAATAAGACAAACAATAGTATGGCCCAAAATTGCAATACGATAAACAACTAATATTTGGTGAATTTTTTTAATTCTTTCTGGATATTTGGTGAATTTTTTCAATTTTTCAAATTGGCCGGAAAAATAGTAAGAAAAATCTGAAAATTTGCAGGTTGATGGGCAACAATAAGACGAACAATCGTACAAACCAAAATTACAATACGATAAACAGAAGACACTTGGTGAATTTCTTTAAATTTTCTGGGAAATTTGGTGAATTTTTTCAAATTTTCAAACTGGCCGGAAAAATAGTAAAAAAATCGGAAAATCTTGAAAATTTGCAGGTTGATGCGCAACAATAAGACGTATAATCGTACAGCCCAGAATTTTAAACGATAAACAACGGATATTTAGTGAATTGTTTCAATTTTTCTGGAATATTCGGTCATTTTTTTCAATTTTTCAAACTGGCGGAAAAATAGTAAAGAAAATCAGAAAAATTTGAAAATTTGCAGGTTGATACATAATAATAAGACAAATAATCGTAAAGCCCTAAATTGTAAAACGATAAACAACGTATATTTTGTGAGTTTTTTTTTTTAATTTTTCTCGGATATTTGGTGGTTTTTTCCAATCTTTCAAACTGACCGGAAAAATAGTAAAAAAAATCAAAAAAATCTAAAATTTTGCAGATTGATGCGCAACAATAGGAAGAATAATTGTGCAGCTCAAAATTATAATACGATAAACAGCGGATATTTGGTGAATTTTTCAAAATTTTTTGGGATATTTGGGGAATTTTCTTAAATTTTCAAACTGGCCGGAAAAATAGTAAAAAAAATCTAAAAATTTGCAGGTTGATTCGCAACAATAAGACAATCAATCGTAAAGTCCAGAATTTCAAAACGATGAAAAACGGGTATTTGGTGAATTTTTTCAACTTTTTTGGAATATTCGGTGAATTCTTTTAATTTTTCAAACTGGCCGAAAAAATAGTAAAAAAATTGAGAACTTGCAGGTTGATGCGTAAAAATAAGACGAACAATCATAAATTATAGAATTACAATACGATAAACAACGGATATTTGGTGAGTTTTTTCAATTTTTCTGGGATATTTGGTGAATTTATTCAATTTTTGAAACTAGCCAGAAAAATAGTAAAAAAATCTAAAATTTTTGAAAATTTGCAGGTTAATTTGCAACAATAAGACGAATAATCGTACTATCCAAAATTGCAATACGGTAAACAACGGATATTTGGTGAGTTTTTTAAATTTTTCTGGGATATTTGGTGATTTTTTTCAAATTTTCAAATTGGCCGGAAAAATAGTAAAGAAAATCAAAAAAATATGAAAATTTGCAGGTTGATGCGTAATAATAGGACGAATAATTGTGTGGCTCAGAATTACAATACGATTAACAACGGATATTTGGTGATTTTTTCAAAATTTTAGGGATATTTGTTGAATTTTTTTAATTATTCAAGCTGGGCGGAGAAAATCTGTAAGTGTGCAGGTTGATGCGCAATAATAAGACGAACAATCATACGACTCAGAATTTCAAAACGATGAACAATATATATTTGGTAAATTTCTTCAATTATTCTGGGATATTTGGTTAATTTTTTCAATTTTTCAGCCGGAAAAATAGTAAAAAAATCGGAAAAACTTCAAAGTTTGCAGGTTGATGCGCCCAGAATTGTAATACAATAAACAATGGATAATTTGGTGAATTTTTTTAATTTTTCTGGGATATTTGGTGATTTTTTTTTTAATTTTTCAAACTGGCTGGAAAAATAGTAAAAGAAGTCGGAAAAATTTGAAAATTTGCAGGTTGATGCGCAACAATAAGACGAATAATCGTACAGTCCAGAATTGCTGTACGATGAACAACGGATATTTGGTAAATTTTTTCAGTTTTTCTAGGATAAAAAACTAGAAAATAAATATTGAAAAACATTGTGATACTTTAACTTTTTTTTTGTGATACTTTAACAATGTTTTGTGTTACTCAAATGACTTGAGTTAAAAACGTTAATTGACTATACTTTATTGTAAAAATATGTATAAAAAACTTGTGATACTTTAACAATGTTTTGTGATACTTGAACAACTTGGCTAAAAATATTTCTTAGCTATACTTTAATTAAAAATAGGTATAAAAAACTTGTGATATTTTAACAATATTTTGTGATGCTTTAACAATCTTTTGTGATACTTTAATAATATTTTGTGATATTCAAATAACTTGAGTTAAAACTTTAATTAATTATGCTTTATTGTAAAAATATGTATAAAAAACATGTGACACTTTAACAATCTTTTGTAATACTTTGAAAATATTTTGTGATACTTGAACAACTTGAGTTAAAAGCATTACTTAACTATACTTTAATTAAAAATAGGTATAAAAAACTTGTGATATTTTAACAATATTTTGTGATACTTTAGCAGTCTTTTGTGATACTTTAACAATATTTTGTGATACTCAAATAACTTGAGTTAAAAACGTTAATTAACTATGCTTTCTTGTAAAAATATGTATAAAAAACTTGTGATACTTTAACAATGCTTTGTGATACTTGAACAGCTTGAGCTAAAAACATTATTTAGCTATACTTTAATTAAAAATAGGTATAAAAAATTTGTGATATTTTAACAATATTTTGTGATACTTTAGCAATATTTTGTGATACTTTAACAATATTTTGTGATACTCAAATACCTTGAGTTAAAAATGTTAATTAATTATGCTTTATTGTAAAAATATGTATAAAAAACTTGTGATACTTTAATAATCTTTTGTAATACTTTGACAATGTTTTGTGATACTTGAACAACTTGAGTTAAAAAATATTACTTAGCTATACTTAATATAGGTATAAAAATTACTTAGCTATACTTAAAATAGCTATAAAAGACTTGTGATATTTTAACAATATTTTGTGATACTTTAGCAATCTTTTGTGATACTTTAACAATATTTTGTGATACTCAAATAACTTGAGTTAAAAATGTTAATTAACTATGCTTTATTATAAAAATATGTATAAAAAACTTGTGATACTTGAACAACTTGAGTTAAAAACATTACTTAGCTATACTTTAACTAAAAATAGGTATAAAAAACTTGTGATATTTTAACAATAGTTTCTGAAACTTTAACAATAGTTTCTGAAACTTTAGCAATATTTTGTGATACTTTAACAATATATTGTGATACTCAAATAACTTGAGTTAAAAACGGTAATTAACTAAGCTTTATTATAAAAATATGTATAAAAAACTTGTGATACTTTAACAACCTTTTGTAATACTTTAACAATATTTTGTGATACTTGAACAACTTGAGTTAAAAACAATACTTAACTATACTTTAATTAAAAATAGGTATAAAAAACTTGTGATATTTTAACAATATTTTGTGATACTCAAATAACTTGAGTTAAAAACGTTACTTAACTATACTTTATTTTAAAAATATGTATAAAAAACTTGTGATACTTTAACGATCTTTTTTAATACTTAACAATGAAAGAAGAAGGCTCGTGTCTTCCCAGTTCACTCAGAAGAAGGCTCAACATCAACTCAATCCAATTAAAAAGCAACAAACACAAGAAATACATCATCAAAGGAATCTAGTAAACTGGTTTTGTAGTCATTCTCTCGCTCGTAGCTGGGGTTGTGGGATTTATGACATCAATTACTGGAATTAGTAATGTGATCCAATGGAATGATCCAAATTACATGCTGCTACATCATCTCTTGTATCTTGGCTTCTCATATTGCTGGAACAATTTTGTCAATAAATTTATTTCTTAAAAGAAGAATAACTTAGAGAAATTATCTTGCATATAAAAGAATTCAATTATCTTAAAATATTATAAATACCCCCTCGAATGTTGTTGCATGTTTGCATGCAAAGAGATTGATATAGGCTGGACGGATTCAAGCCTAGTAAGGGATTTCACAATTTCAAGACAAAAAAAAAAAAAAATCTCACATGAATTTGTTTTTTCATGTGCATGATGAAACTAAGTGTTAACCATTCTTTTATCTCCTCCTCAGAGAACATTGGAAACAATATTGATACTTTTGAGTGGAACCGTATTAAAGGGTTTATAAGGCTATCAAAGCCATTCACAAGAAAATCGGAAACTGTTTTAAAAAACCTGCCTAAAATTCACAAACTAGAGTGGAAATCTTTACAGGCTTGACATTCTTTCAGGAAACACAGACAACAAAAATATTTTAATATTCTACTCACCTTTGCAGTAGTAGTAGCACTTATTGATCATACCGTGTAACCGCCAGCACCACCAATGATACTTTTCACTCCAGCTTCACCATATTGATCATATACAAAGCTCTCTTTTTGTCATCTGATAGTAACCGACAATATTGTACTTCGGAATTCTTTAAATAACATGTGACTATATGAGAAACCACCATCTGATATAATCTTCTATAATCATCATAAAATCACGATATATAATTTTACACTACATCTCCTAATTTAGGACCAAAAAATTAAAACTAAAATTTCAAATAAATAGGACCTCAATGAGATAATTGAATCCCAATCCCAACCATGGCCACTGCAACCACCACCCAAGACTACAGAGCCCGAACACACAAAACCCTCACGCCAAATCGAAAAATCAGAACCAAGTTCCGTCATTTATCTGATACGGTACCTTTCGTCACCTCCTTATGCCGCTCGCATCCTCACGTCATCCGTGTGAGAGAGTGGTTCGTGGTGGTGTCTGTAATCTTCAAAAAGGATACGGAGATGGAGAGAGAGAGAGAGAGGAGGGGTGGAGAAGAATGTAGGCGGGTGGATTTTATTTTCTTAATAATACTGTATGCGGGTGGGGCGGGTAAGTGGGTGGGTCGGACTGTATTAGATTGGGGTAGATTGGGTTAAAAGTGGTCTCATAGTATGAGACTGGTCTCATCCGAGTATTTGCCAATAAAAATATATCATCAACTACCGATTATGGTACAAATATAAATAAAATTGTATTCCCTCCTATCTGTGGCAATATTTTGGTTTCCCCAATTCTCCGAAACTCGGTGTTAAATGTAGCAGCTGATGTGATGGATGGAAAATCATGCATCAGATGAGGTTAGGTCACATGGTCTGGTAATGGTAATATTATTATTGCCCCAAAATATTACAATATGATTTAGACGGCAAATGGTGCCATTGCAGATGATAAAAGCAGCGAGCACGATTTTTATAATGTGATGAGTGCTTGTTGCCATTATTGCAGCACATGTGAGATCCTAGAATCCTCACCAACCCAATAATTTGACAACATTAAGCGCCATCTATCGTCATATCAAGATTAATGCATTTAATTTATGAAATTGATTGATTTTCACGAATTTCATCAAATTATAATGGACAATTTTAAAATTTTATACTATAAATTTATGTGAATATTAATAATTTTTTTTAGTATTCGTTGAATGTTTTCAAATATAATATTATAGATTCATAAAAAAATGTTATAGTGTGTTTAAATTAAAAACTAACACAACTAAGGAGGATTTACAATAATTTTTATTTTTACAAACTTTACTACAGAAAACCCACAATAGCATCGATTATTTTCGCTAATTAGCATCGGTTCTACAACCGATGCACATTAGACCAATGTTAAAAATTGGGACATTAGGCATTGTACAACCGATACTAATAAGAGACATAGGAATCGGTTGTTTGACCAAAACCGATGCATATAGTCATCACACGTCGATGCCTAATGTCTATATACAGTCACTTTATACATCGGTTTTTGTATAACAACCGATGCCTATAGTTTACTTATAGGCATCGGTTTTTATAATTAACCGATGCCTAATATTTTTTAATACGCATCAGGTGATATTAAAAAATCGATGCCGATAGTCACCCTATAGGCATCAGTGTTGATTAAACAACCGATGCCTAATGTTTAAATATAAGCATCTGTTAATGTACAAGAACCGATGCTTATAGTCACCCTATACGCATCGGTGTTGACTAAACAACCGATGACTAATGTTTATGTATACGCATCGGTTTGTATATAAGAACCAATGCTTAATGTTTATGTATATACATCGGTTGTTCACAAAGCACCGATGCCTCATTACTCTCTGAAGACATCGGTTTTAATCCAATAATCGATGCCTAATGTTTATATATAAGCATCGGTTGATGTACAAGAACCGATGCCTATAGTCACCCTATATGCATCGGTGTTGATTAAACAACCGATGCCTATTGTTTATGTATACGCATCGGTTTGTATATAAGAACCGATGCTTAATGTTTATGCATACACATCGGTTGTTCTCAAACCACCGATGCCTCATGACCCTCTATAGACATCAGTTTTAATCCAATAATCGATGCCTATAGTTTACCTATACGCATCGGTTACTTGACCACGATCGATGCCTAATATTTGCTTATAGGCATCGGTTAGGTTTTCAACAACTGATGCCTATAATAATTTTAAAAACATCATGTAGGTATCGGTTGTTGTCATCCAAACTGATGCTCCGGGTGATTATATGCATTGGTTTGCACAAACCGATGCACTAATTTACAATTTTGAAAAAAATTCCAAAACTCAAAATTTTTATTTTAATACTTGTCCAAAAAATTGATAATTACCATTTGCAAAAAAATAATTTAATATAAAAAAGTATTTTCTTCAATAATAAAATCCAAATGCCGAAATTCCCATCCTAATAAAGCTGAAGTTCAACAAATTATTTGCACTCATCGCACAAGTAGCAACAAACCCAAAATCATCATTATGAAAACTTGAAAACTTCAACGACAAACAATCCTTCAAGTTCAACAACACAAAGCTCACAAACTAAACTCCCGTTTGGAACGAACTCCTAAATAAGAAGCATCTCGATTCTTTCAAGGGAGAATCCCAAGAGCCTAACCAGATTTCTGTAACAACACCTCATTTTTGAATTCTAAATTGCCTACCCTCCTTGGACAACCTCTTTACTGCTATTCTCTGCCATTCCCAAGCTTTCTTAGTGAATGAAGTCAAATTAACTAAGAAAATTCAGAGAAAATACACCAACCTCCTCATAATGTTCTGCCCCAAGTTACAAAATAAAAATTAATAATTAAGAAAAAGTAATTTAAACTGAGAAAAAAAATACATATATACGAGTAATGTATTCTGCCCATAGCTCACGAATTTTGTCAATTCGTTGTTGCTCGTATGGTTCAACTCCAAATGAGCCCTACACATTCCGAATCAAAATTTCAGTTTCTCATTTTAAAAATGAAGTTTAAGTTTGGAGTTTAAAAAATATTCAGTAACTTTTACTAATTAAATGAGTTTACACGTACCTTGTCTAATGAAGAATCAATAGTGAACTCAGAGCAAATGTCATCTATATACCTCATAACATAATAACCACACTCATTGTCTCCTGGTTGCTGATTACACTACAAAATTATATGAAAGCAGATCAATATCCATTTCTCAATCTATCGGTGAGTCAAAATGAGGGTCCGAAGAAGTTTACTAACTTGCCTACTAGGAACCGAAAAATATACTATTTACTATTTATACCTTAAAAAATAACTTACCAGCAGATTATTCCAAACCATGTTTTTCCTCTTTTTGATTTTCTTGTCCAATAGGTCCAGCTAGGTCATCAAGCTTATGAACAAGCTTGGACAGTTCTCCTTCCTTGGGGTTTGCAACTACCCTGCAAATAGTAATCGGTTGCACTCAATGAGTTAATAACACAAAGTATTATTTCAATAAAAATCAGAAATTGTTACCTATATACTAAACATTTATAGTTCTAAAACCAAAATGAGCGCATGAACAAGCCAATCTTATAATTGCATCTAATGAAAACTTGAAGCGGTTTTATGAACACACAGAGTAGGCTTTACAAATAATCACTAGTGCAGAAACAGCATTCTAGAACGCCCTGTTTCTGCACATCTAGAACGCCCTACTGAGGCTTTCTGTATGGAGCTGTTCTAAAAAGTCTGACAATCTAGAATGCCCTACTGAGGCATTCTAGAATGTCGGACTTTCTAGAACAGTTATCTGAGACGATCTAGAAAAAAAATTCAGCCGTTCTAGAAAGTTGTTCTTTACCGGTTCCTCGTTCTGGAAAATAACTTTCTAGAACGTCTTATGAAACAGACGTTCTAGAAAGTATCCAAAACGTCTTAAAAAATAGACGTTCTAGAAATTATATTATCCAGAACGTCTCACAAAAACAGACGGTTCTAGAAATATATTTTCAGAACGTCTCACAAAAACAGATGTTCTAGAAAGTATACTTTCCAGAACGTCTTAAGAAACATACGTTCTAGAAAGTATACTTTCTAGAACGTCTTAAGAAACAAACATTCTAGAAAGTTAGTTTTCTAGAACGAATTTTTGATATCCGTTCTAGATTTTTACAGTTTTGGAATTCAATTCCAAATTCAATTTTTCAGGCCTGCTCATATATTACAATTTCATTACCTATTTAAATCACAAAACACATGTCATTTATATAATCCCAAGATCAAACAACACATGTCATTAATCATAATAATACACAATCACCATAAGATGTCAATACTAACAACACAAGTATCCAAGAAATATACAAAAAATTTTTAAAAAAAGAGCTTCCTTTAAAAAAAAGAATCGAACCCAATTACATATTTCAATTATTGAACACTTAGAAGAAGAAATGTAATCTAAAAACGTTCATAACCAATCAAGAAATATACAAAATCGAATCAAAACCAGTACTAGTCACATATTTCTTTTGGAGAGCAGTTTTCCTCCAGAGCTTTTGTCTCAGCAGTAGTCCCATACTCATCATTGCCGCATATGTATATAACATTATAACCGTTGTTTCTACCGTACCTCGCAAAAACATCAGCGCTCAACACACCTAAGACAGAGGGTATTTGTTAAACATTATTTAAAAAAAAGGAATTCAAATTAATAGGGAATGAAACTTACATCCAACTAGATTTCCCTGCCATATAACCCTAGAGCTTCTTCTCGTCTCTCCTTTTGGCTCTATCTTGGTAGTTAATACGAGCAAAGTAAGGAGCATCAAAACCAACCTATAACCAATAACGGCACAAATTCAATTTAATTACCAAATTGCAAATATAACAAAATCATATATATATGTGTCATGTAAGAACAAATCCCTTTTGCAATCATATTAGTGCTTTAAAAATAAGTGCACCTTCGCCCCTAAAAGAAGCCTGAACAGTAGACTGTCTAAAAGGGTCAATTTGACAACCGACCCTTGGAACGACATTAAACTCGTCATTAATAAATCAGTGGCCAAGTGTAGTTTGATCTATCATGTCGATGTAATGTGTTGCTGCCTCAGCGTGCATGCACATACCACTGTTTTTGCATTAGCAAAATCAACAAAACATAAAAATGTTAAGTAAAACAATGTCACGCTGAATCAAATAGGTTAAATGTAAAATATAAAGTAGTACATGAACTCAAGTTAACCTGAGTTGACTAGCGTTTGGACTTTGTTCTTACAAGTAGTGCAGAATTGAATTATATATAATATCAGATGGTATCCCGAGTCATTACTACAAAATAAATAAGGGAAACGCCATCACGAAAAAAAAGTGGGATCCTGGAGTTATCCCATAACTGTTTCAACGGCGAAATCCCAAGTGAGATTGGAGGTTTGAGCATGCTTAGACACTTATATCTGGGAATTAACAACTTCAGAGGTATGTCATCGACCTGTTCGTAACTTAGCTTCATCTTACAAAAACTTAGATATATTGGAAATAATTTTTTTTCCTGAAATTTTAATTGGTGAACAATTTTCAGGAGGAGTTCCGCCGGAATTGGGAAACCTTTCATGCCTGGAGTTGCTAAACATCGTCAGTGCTTCTCTTACAGGAAATTAATTAAGGTTCCATTTTATTATAACAGAAATAATGATTTTTAGCATTTTGGAATTTCTGTACAAAGTCATCTATCACTAATATATATATAATATGATTCAAATAATTACTTACAGGGCCCATATCAAAGGAGATTGGCAACTGCACTTCCTTGAAGTATCTATCCCTTGATGATAACCGCTTGACAGGTAATATGTTGTTTATAAATTGTTAAGTCATAATTTCTCAATGAGAATACGACAAAATAGCCATTCACTTTTGATGAAAAGGTGCTTCAGTTAGCACATAATAATAGATGATCAAATTTTGTTGATGCATGTAGTAGTGTGGTTGCTTATAACCTTTGATTAGATCATCTTTTAGAGTAAATATTTGATCATAGAAAAGTTTTGAATGACCGATATTAATTTTCCAGAATTTTCTATTCTCATCTAACACTTATATATATATGATTGAAATTACCGAGGGCCCATACCAAAGGAAATTGGAAACTGCTCTTCCTTGAAGCAATTACTCCTTGCTAATTAATAACTCCTTGACAGGTAATATGCATATTAAACATGTTAGTATAATTCATTTATTGACATGGCATAATCATTCACACAAACACTATGTAAGTTAGACTCTGTACTCGTAGTAAAATTTCCAGACAAAAAACATTAAACATCACTTAACAGATTACTAATTATTTTCTAATAAATTCAATATAGCCCTGTTGTTGTTTGCATTGAGAAATTAAGTAATTAATGATAACAAGTTATTACTCTGTTTCGACCCAGAATATGCTTGACGTCAAGAACAACGCCCGAAATCTTGTAAACCCTTTTGATCTGCACACAAAAATACGTTAGAAAGGACCACCGGTAGTTTTCCGGTGGAAACCTCTCTGATGCTTAAATCAGTAAAGCGTATGAGGTTTCTCTTAGTAAGTAAAGAAGGAATGCACAAAGAATGACATACCTTTCTCAGCTTTGGGGCTGAGATATTTATAGTTTTCCCAGCGGGGACCATTTTCCGGGACCTCGGAAACAAAGATCGCGAATCAGGGGCCGTTTAGATAACAAACTCTGACAAGTGGTCCCACTTGTCCCCCTGCCAGGGGTCAGGAGGCCAGGTCTTACCTACTCCTGGTCTCCTTTCTGCTGGCAAGCCTACCTTTATTCCTTCAAGGTTCATCTTACAGGAGGTCTTCCACCAGCCCAGGATAACTCTCGGGCTGAGATAACGCTGCTCAGTTCTACTAAGCTCAGGACAATTCCCGGGCTGGGTTGACCCTCGCTCTGACCAGGTCAACCTCACCCAGCGTAAGCCGACGTGAGGTCCCTTCTTTAGCTATCTGAATCCAGGTCTACCCCAATTCGGGTCTGGCCTACTCATGCCTCATCAACTCCTCCCCCCAAAATAGTTGGGGTAGAGTTGTAACACTCAAGGGCCTTTTAGGAATAAATGAGGCCCCACTCATCCTTTATTTTTTCTCGTACTGGTACGAATCCCAAGAAATCCGCCTGACAACCAGGCCTAATTATTGGCACCAGTGGTGTCGGCCCACACTCCCCAAACGGTTGCCATACCCATACGTCTTTCTAAGTACTGTACTTGGTAGGTCAGCGGCACGTGTCCTACTCTAGGACGGTTAGCGTTCCATCTCACTGCCTAGGGTACTGTTCCTCTGTCCGCATTAAATGTGAGGATCCCATCAAATACCGCTTTTTTCTTAATTTTCGTTTTTTGAATTTATCCCCTTTTCTTATATTCTTATTGTCTTCTCTCTCCCACTTTTCGCATTTCATTTCCTGCAAAACACTTTCAAGCTCTCACTTTTTTAGAACTCCGGCATCTCAGATTTCTGACTTTTTCCGGCTTCCCTAAAAAATTAGGTACCTTCTCAATCCCTCTCTCTTTAAATTTCTTACCATGTCGTCGTCCTCTACCTCCTCCGACAATCCTCTCGCTCCGTCCTCTTTTCCAGCGAATTTAACCCCCTCCTCTTCGCCTTCCACGGCAGCTGTCTCTTCCTCTTCCGAGGGTTTAGAGTATCCCCCGGCGAACCCTGAACATCTTAAAGTTCCTATGCTCCTCCGGCCTTTATTCTAGCATGTCAGGCAACGGCCGACAGATTAACCTTTTATGCTGACCAATTTCAGGCGGGTTTGCGCCTTCCCGTAAATCCTTTAATGTTAGAAATCGCTAATATGTACAAAATCCCCGTCTTTCAATTTACTCCAAATTCTTTTAGGATTATGGTATGTTATAACCTGGCCATGCGTTATGCTGGTTTAGATCCTTCAGCCCATACCTTCTACCAGCTCTACCAAGCGAAGAGCTCCCCCCTGGGTGTTTTTATCTTATGTCCAGGGCTGGTGTTCATTTTTTGCGCGGACTCCCTTCCTCCAACAAGGCTTGGAGGAAGAAATTCTTCTTCGTTCACTGCAATGGGGACTGGGGGTTCGACCCCAAGCCCATTGATGAGCTACCACCTTCTCGCCACCTTGCCGTCACTGACAGGTCTCCGCGCCTTCAAAAGATCATCTCTACCCTTAATGGGAATCCCATTCATGTGACTGAACTTCTCCTTCCCTTTGTCCTGGACTTCTTTAATGAGCGGGAGGAAACAGGCCTTCTAACCAAAGAGATCGGTACAACTCTTTTCACCCTGACCTGACTTGCTGTGCTTTATTTAAATTTTAACCCTTTTTTCTTCTCTTATCAGAAAGAATGATGCGCCAAATGTTCGAGGTGGCGGCCAAGAAGGGAACTGAGACTACCTCAGAGCCTCGAGCTAGGGACGCAGAAATCCCCTCTTCTCCTCAAATCTAGAGCTCCCCACCCCTCAAGCTCCTGCTCGTTCTTTGCCAGCAAGGCGCTCCACCTCCGGATCGGAAGAGTATGATGCCCCTCTATCTAAGAGGCCTCGTTCTAACCGGAGCAGGGGCCCTGTTCCCACCGTAATGCCAGCTGTGCTCATCACTCGTAGTGCGGGTCCCCCTAAGAGGACCTCCGTCCTGAACTGTTCCGGTGATATGGCAGTTCGGCATGTGAGTGGGCAGTGCGCGCCTGAGGATATGCGGATCCTCGAGAAGATGAGCGACCGTGAACTGTTGGAGTCATGGTTCCAAGATGAGGTGCGGGTAAATCCCTCATCACCTCTTCTCTATTTTTCCTTTTTTTTTCTTCCTCATGTCTTCATTCTAACTTCTCCTTTGTATCTAGGCTGAGGCCAAGAGAGCTCTTTTGGCCATTAGGGCGACCCGGTCTATGACTCAACCCGATCTCCTCAAGGAGAACAAGACTCTGCAGGAGAGAGCACAGCGTTACCGAGCTCTGGCCAAGGAGAGGATAGCTGAGACGAAGATGGTGAGGGAAGAAGTGGCCGAAATGAAGAAGGCTTAAGACAAGATGCTGGAGACAGCTCGTTCCAAGGCGAGGGACGAGGCTCTTGCAGAGGCAAGGAGCTTAGCAGAAGAGACCTTGGCCAAGGCTAAGGAAGAGTGGAGAACCGAATTCTTGAACTCCGAAGAGGGTATGCGGCGTGTTCAAGCCAGTAGGGAGGTGGCACAGAAAGCCTTCCTGGGCTCTAAAGAGCTATACTCTCTGCTCTTTCTCGAGGCGGTCGTCTATTATCACTTTGGCCTAGACGAGCAAGCCATGTGGACCCAGGCTAACCCAGGGACTCCTTTTGACCAAGCCCTACCTCTGAAGAACCCTCATGAGCCTACTTCTTTTTCTTATGTTCCCGAGCAAGATCGCCTTCATACTATCGGGTCTGCAGAGTTTGTCGAGCATGTCTTCTCTGTTCTTCATTCTTCCGATCCTGGGCAGTCTCAGCCAGACCTGACTCTTGCTGTAGTTGCTCCGACCTCTTATCCTTCCCCAACCTTTGCAGGTCTGGGTGAGTTTCCAGGTGGGACTTCTCCCGGCCCCCTTTCTGAAGATGCTATGGAGCAGCTAGCAGTCGAGTTGGATGCCGAGATACATGCCGAGACTTACGCTGTTTTGTTCTGTTTTTATATGCAGACCTGTATTGTTGCCTATGTGGATGGTCTGCCTTTCACTATTTCTGGATTTGTACTTCGAATAATTTTGGCAATAATAAATGCTCGTTTGTCTTGTAATGACTCTTGAGTTTCTAGGGTTTCCTGATTTTCCGAAAACCCTAGTACTTTTTGATTCCTTTTGCATATGCTTTTATTTCCTTTAAATATGCACACATATTCATCCTTTATCTTTAACTTCTGCGATGGCGTCATCCCCTCTTCTCCAAGAACTTGATACCACCAAACGAAAAAACATTTCTCTAGTGGTCGAAAACTTCAAGCTTTCTGACAAGCTTGTCTGCTCGGAGAAAAAATAAGCTACCTTTATCGTCTGCTGGAGAAGAAAAGGCAAAAGAAACGTCACTACAAAAGAGAATGGGCTGAGCTCCGGCAAGTCAACCGTCAACTTCAAGAGGAGAGGGCTGACTTGACTGAATCGGTGAACCGCCTGACCATCGCCGCCGGCGAGGCTCATGCGATTGCCAAACGGGCTGATAAATATCGCCGTCGTCTCCATGAGACTGAGCGTGAGCTTTGGCGTGTTCGCTGGGATCTGGTCTCAGATCGAAGATCTATTCAAGGATGATCTCTTGTGTATTTATTTCCTGCATTTTTGTAATCAAAATTGCCAACCTTCGTAGAAGGTGTAGGTAACTTGTACTTTGCGTTTCCCAGAACTAATGAAATATATATTTGCATGAAAAGTTTCTTTTAATCGATCTTCTGTTCAAAGTTTGTGGATTGTGTTTTTGGACTTACCCTCTAAAGACTCCAATTTTAACCAGGTCTTGCTTGGAGTTGCTCCTCCAGGGAAAGCATTGGTTGATAATCAGGTCGGGCATTATCGTTGGCCGTCTCGGCGTACTTGTCCAGGCAAGTTAGAATATTTTAATGGACCGTTTTGAATTTCCAGTCAGGTTAAGGAAGTTTGGGGCATCCGCCCTTAGCCAAACCTGGCTTAAACTGACAATCAGGTTAGGAAAATCGAGGGCATCCGCCCTTAGCCAATCCTAGCTTAAACTGACAATCAGGTAAAAAAATTGAGGGCATCCGCACTTAGCTAAACCTGGCTTAAACTGATAATCAGGTCAGGAAAATTGAGGGCATCCGCCCTTAGCCAATCCTGGCTTAAACAGACAATCAGGTCAGGAAATCGAGGGCATCCGCCCTTAACCAATACAGGCTTAAACTGACAATCAGGTCAGGAAATCGAGGGCATCCGCCCTTAGCCAATCCTGACTGAAATTGACAATCAGGTCAGAAAATCGAGGGCATCCGCCCTTAGCCAATCCTGGCTTAAACTGACAATCAGGTCAGAAATTGAGGGCATCCGCCCTTAGCCAAACCTGGCTCAAACTGACAATAAGGTCAGGAAATCGAGGGCATCCGCCCTTAGCAAATCCTGGCTTAAACTGACAATCAGGTCAGAAAATCGAGGGCATCCGCCCTTAGCCAATCCTGGCTTAAACTGACAATCAGGTCAGGCAAAATCGAGGGCATCCGCCCTTAGCCAATCCTGGCTTAAACTGACAATCAGGTCAGAAAATCGAGGGCATCCGCCCTTAGCCAATCCTGGCTTAATACCGAAGACTCTAGTTTTTTCGCACAAGAAAGACCTGTGACCACTCGTCGTTGAAGCGTCAAAAATAATATTTATAAAGTCCTCGACTTTCCTCTACTAACTAGTAGCAGTGGCAAGCAAGGGTCGATCCCACGAGGAGTGTGGATTAATTTGTGATTATTCGTATTTAAATAAAATAACAAAACGGGGGTAGAGATAATAAACTAACTAACGAAAATTAAATAACTAAATAAACGAAGAAAATAATTAAAACACATAAACGAAAAAAGTAAGAAAATAATAAATAATAAATGACTTTCCAGTCCTAGTTCAGTTTCCACCCTCGTTCAATTCATTTAATCAATTGGCAATATAAAATCCACTCATCATATGAAACTAAAAAACCCTAAGTAACAATAAGCT
>BMAC01000146.1:612635-640090 GCA_014905375.1 Phtheirospermum japonicum | reverse complement strand
GCAAAATAGAGAAGAAATATACAATTGGTGCTCCTCCATTCGTAATAGTAAATACGCGGGAAATAAACATATATGAGAATATTAAGCACATAAAAATATAGAGATTAAACCATTAATTAAAGCTCAATTTCTCACCTATCAAATTCCCCCAAACTTAAACCTTTCTTGTCCTCAAGCAACATGAAGAATTGAAGCATAGGACAAACATAATATAAGTAACTCACTCAAATTAGCCAAGTGAATTTATTCGGATTCTAGACACCACTATATTTCTAGAAATCGCAAGCGTTTCATGTATTGAACTAAGTAATCCCAGCAGTTAGGCAATCCCTTTTCATATACGTCACATCAATCTACTATGGTGCCCCCTCGCTATTCGATGGTTTGACTCTATCCATCGTTGGTTACGATCAAATATCTCATCCTCTCCCATTTTTTTATTTTTTTATTTTTTCAAATGAGGCCCGTAGCTCCGCACTACCGTCCTTGACTTCATAATGATGATAAGGCGCTGGATAGGAGGATCGTCTTTCTTTGGTATTTGATTTGTTTAGTTCACCTCTGCCATGTTTGAGAATTTGATAGTGTGATGCGCCTTTTGAGCAAGTGCATGAATTGTTGAGCTACTAGCATCTTCATTGGACTTCGCTCTTTGGAGTTTGTAAGCAAATGCACTTGATAAATACGGATAGGCAACTGTTTCAACACCTCAATTCTTTTTGATTTTTTCAATTTTATACTTTCACCATGCCGGTATACCCCAACCGGACTTTATTTGACTTCTGTTTCTACTAACGAGATATCATCACGCAATCGCCAACTTCAAGGCCCCACACAAACTCATATTAAGTACGGCAACCACAAGTACATATCAAAAATGCAATAATCTAGAATTGACGCCCCACAAATGAATCACAAAAGCACTAACATGCGTACCTTTGACCTCTAAATCAAATGATGACTAAAAATTTAACCGAAACATAGTTCATCAAAGCAATTCAAGCAAGTACTTTTAACCTTTTTAACTCAATTCCCGGAATTTAATTGCAGAAATTTCAAAAATTTAGCAATTTTCAGCACAATATTAATCTCAATAACCCACTCCCCCAAACTTAAACTTTAGATTGTCCTCAAGCATAAAGCAAGAACAAGCAAATAATAAATCATAAGGGAAGAGTAAGGGAAAATAAATCACCGGGGTAAACATCGAGGAGGTCTCGGTTCCAGACGATCTTTTCCAAAAATATGCCCAATCATCTAAATCAACCAAGCTTTGTATCCCTTCAACTGCAAAAATAAAAATCAAAATAGAAATAATGTAAACATTGGGTTGCCTCCCAACAAGCGCCTTTTCTTAACGTCGTCGGCTCGACGTGGTACCCCTCAACTCCATGGGGGTTTCGGAGGAGGTCTCAAAGTGCACGGAGTGCCAACGACCTCATCCTCCATAATTCGCATCCGTTTTGACGTTGGATGCTTAACCGGACCTTTTCGACCTTGTGGTGGCTTCAAATAGAATTTCGCTAAGATGGTTTCATTTATCACCACATACGAAAGGTCATCGGTCTCCTCCTTCTCAAAAACATCCTCTCGTACGTAAGTCTCTTCCTCATCCTTCATCACTTGACACACGGTCCATGATGGCAATGGCCTTGGCTCTGCTTCGACCTCGATAGGAGAGACGATAGAATTAAGAACATCATTTGTAAGCTCAGGAAGACTATGATCATCATGTGTCCGCCTTATTTCTTCTTCCTCGAATTCGTCCTCCAGTTCAAATGTCGGGTCCTCTGCATCATCGATTTTTCCCACATTTTGCAGCATGATGGCATTCATATTCTCCATGCGTTCCTCAGTTTGAGAAGACAATTGTTTATCCAATTGGCTTATGTGATCCGCCATTTGACTCAATTGAGCTTCGAGCTTCTTGGTTTTTGTAATCATGGCCTCCATCATCTTTATGAGGGCTGGGGACGGTTCTTATGCTTGGGGATGGTCATCATATTTTCTCGAAAAATTTTGTCCCCTTTGAAAATTTGGAGGGTCCCCCCACCTTGGCTCGTAAGGATCGTAGTTCTCCTCTTGACATCGTCTAGGCCTCACTCCATAGGCGTTCGTTTCACGAATGGCTCGTAGCGTTGGGCAATCATCGGTGACATGATCAAATGTATGACAAAATCTACATGGTCGAACCGTAGCCCTCTTAACGATAGTGGACCTCAACTCATCCAACTGAGCTTGCAACGAACTATCGTCTACTTCATTTACCGACCTCAATGAATTATCACGGTAGCCGAATTGCTGAGAATTGGCCGCCATGTTCGAGATCAACTCCCTTGCCGCCGTCGGTGTCCTATCCATGAGTGAGCCTCCGCTTGCTGCATCGATCATGTCTCTATCAGTGAGACAAAGACCTTCATAAAAGTATTGTATTAATAACTCCTCGCCCATTTGATGCTGAGGGCAACTAGCGATGAGTCTCTTGAAACGCTCCCAATACTCATTCAATGTCTCCCCTTGCACTTGTCTTGCTGCACAAATGTCTTTACGCAAGCTCGCCACTCGTGAAGCGGGAAAATATCTCTGCAAAAATACCCTTTGTAACGCCATCCACGTGGTATTGGATCCAGGAGGTAAGTAATAAAGCCAATCTTTGGCTAGACCCTTCAATGAAAACGAAAATGCCCGTAGTTTAATTTGTTCGTCAGTCACTCCGGTGGGCTTCATGGTCGTGCATATTACATGAAATTCCTTCAAATGCTTGTACGGGTCTTTGCCATCCAATCCATGGAACGCCGTCAAATAATAGATTAATCCGGATCTCAATTCGAAATTAGCATCCTCCAAGGTTGGAAACGTGATGCATAGTTGTTGATGCGGAAGATCCGGATTTGCTAGCTCTTTTAACGTGCGTTCTCTACCTTCTGCCATAGTCACAAGATCTAAAAAAAATATTAATGGAAATAAAGAAAAACAAAAACTAAAATTAAAATTAAAAATACTAAAATATTAAAACACGTTAAATCACAATTTAAACGCGTCACTCCCCGACAACGGCGCCAAAATCTGACCGCTCGTCGTTGAAGCGTCAAAAATAATATTTATAAAGTCCTCGACTTTCCTCTACTAACTAGTAGCAGTGGCAAGCAAGGGTCGATCCCACGAGGAGTGTGGATTAATTTGTGATTATTCGTATTTAAATAAAATAACAAAACGGGGGTAGAGATAATAAACTAACTAACGCAAATTAAATAACTAAATAAACGAAGAAAACAATTAAAAACAATAAACGAAACAAGTAAGAAAATAATAATAATAAATAACTTTCCAGTCCTAGTTCAGTTTCCACCCTCGTTCAATTATTTAACCAATTGCAATATAAAATCCACTCATCATATGAAACTAAAAACCCTAAGTAACAATAAGCTCTGCTACTCGAATTTGCCCTTACCGTGTATTTAATTAAAACAAGCTCTTTAATTAACTCTAATTAATGAACAATCTAGAATAAGCTCTCTAGATTTAATCCACCAACAACATTAAGAATCTGGCAAATAGGTTAATCTAAGCAATAAACTCATAAGCTCGGTCTATTTAACTTATGTTGTGTTATCCCTAATGATACGAGACCATTAGTTGCTTCATAGAAATCGAAACTACGACAATTAAATGGGAAGCAGTCCTCTTTCTAGCAATTGATAACCAAATCCCTAATCTAGGTGGCCAATCCAAACCAAGAATTTAGCAATCATGTCATTAAATAAGAAATCATGATATGTAAACAAGATAACACAAGCAATCTCATATGAAGAACGAAATAAATATGCATAAATTAATTAAAACATAATATTACGAGGGTTTCAACATCCCTAGGACTAGATAAAACAATCTACTCACTCATGGAGTTCATAGAATAACAGGAAAATAAAGAAATAAAACATTGTTCTAAGATAGGGAAGAGATAAGAAAGCTTAGATCTTGGATTGTTTGTCTTGGATCTTCAAGCTCTTGTTTATTGGGTGATTTGGGGTCCCCTCTTCAAGCCTTGGAACCCTAGGGTTGTGTCTAAGTCTGTTTTTGACGAGGTTGGGTCGAGTTCATATAGAAATCCTATTTCTTACCGCCCAAGATTCTCCCTAAAATAATTCTGCCGAGTCGGCGTCGACGGAGTGTCGACTAACACGAACCATCCCTCGGCGTCGACGCGTATCACCCGCCTGCGTCGACCTGCATGGGCGTCGACTGACGCCCTTCCCAGCGACGCTTCAGAACATGAGCGTCGACCATGCGTCGACTGACGCCCTTCCAATAGACGCTTCAGAACATGAGCGTCGACCTAACATCGACTGACGCGGTTCCCATCGACGCTTCAGAACATGAGCGTCGACATAGCGTCGACATGGCGTCGACTGAAGCGAGCCAGCCTTCGGCGTCACACCGCACATCGAGTCGACTGACGCGGTCCATCCTCTGCATCAACGCGAGCCATCGACGCTACCTCCCTGATTCGTTGGTTCCTCTCGTCGTTTGGTTGATCCTTGTTTCTCAACTTTCTTTTAAAACCTCATTCACTTATTATAGCACCAAATACTGCAAAATAGAGAAGAAATATACAATTGGTGCTCCTCCATTCGTAATAGTAAATACGCGGGAAATAAACATATATGAGAATATTAAGCACATAAAACATAGAGATTAAACCATTAATTAAAGCACAATTTCTCTCCTATCAACCTGCATTATTATTTAATAAACATTTTCAAAAGTTTACATTTATACATAAAATTTTTGGAAATTAACAATATTCCGTGCACGGGGGATCTCAGTTCCGTCCAGCTCTTTCAATTTGTACGCGCCCCTGGTTAAGACTTAGGTTACCTTAAACGGTCCCTACCAGACAGCGTCTATCTTTCCCTTGGCTCTTCCCAAGACAGCTCTTCTAAGGACCAGGTCTCCCATGTGGAAGCATCTCTGGCGGACCGTTTTGTTGTAAGCTGCTCGGATACGCCCCCGCACATGTTCCATTTTCACCATTGCCTGATCCCTTTTCTCCTCAATTAGATCTAATGCGTCTTGCATTAATGCTTCATTATGCATTTCATCATAGCTTTGTGCTCGGTGCATTTCGAGGCTGATTTCTACAGAAACAACGGCGTCCATGCTATATACCAGACTAAAGGGGGTTTCGCCCGTGCTTCCTTTAGGGTTCGTGCGATATGCCCAAAGTGTCACATGAAGCTCGTCTACCCATTTCCCTCCAGATTTCTCCAACCGTGATTTGAGCCCCTGTACCAAGATGCGATTAGTCACCTCGACCTGGCAATTTGCTTGTGGGTGGTAGACAGATGTGAAATGCTACTGAATTTTCATCTTTGTACACCAAGCTTTAATTTTGGCTCCCACGAACTGGGTACCATTGTCCGATATCATCACCCTTGGCAATCCAAAGAGGCATATAATATTTTTCCAGATGAAGCCCATCACCGCTTCTTCTGTTATTTTTTCCAGAGCTTCCGCCTCAACCCACTTGCTAAAATAGTCTATGGCTACAATTAGGAATCTTTTTTGAGCCGGAGCCATTGGAAATGGACCAACCAGGTCGATCCCCCATTTCACAAAAGGGCAAGGAGAGCTCATTGTCGTCAGCTCTTCCGCCGGTTGGTGAGTCAAGGGAGACATTTTCTTACATTTTCACACTTTTTTTACGAAGTCCTCTGCTTCTCTCCTCAACGATGGCCAGAAGTAGCCAGCTCTTAAAATTTTACTAGCCAGGGCCCTTGCCCCCATATGATTACCACAACAGCCTTCGTGAACTTCTCTGAGGACGTGGGTGCCCTCCTCCAAACTCAAACATCTCAACAAAGGTCGTCCAAACCCGCACCGAAATAGAGTTCCTTTGATAAAAAAAACGAGCAGATCTGACTTTTACTTTCGCTTTCTCTCTTTTTTCCACTGGTAATTCTCCTTTTTCTAAGTAAGCAATGATAGGAGAGGGCCAATCGTTTCTTTCATCTACCGAACAGATCTACTCTGTACCAAACTCTGTGTCCTCTCTCAGCAGTGTTATTGTCCTTTCCTGGCAGTCTACGGCCGAACTTGCAATCTTGGCCAAATAGTCTGCTCTTCCATTTTCTTCTCGGGGGATTTGTAAAACTGTCAGGGATTTCATATCTTTAGCAAACTCTTTGAATTTGTCTAAGTATTTCTGCATATTTTCTTCCCTTGTTTCAAAATCCCCGCTTATTTGTTTGCAAACCAGCTGAGAATCCACCCTTGCGCATATCTGCTCTGCCCCCAAATCCTTGGCCATCTGGACTCCTCTCAAGAGGGCCTCATATTCAGCCGCATTATTAGACATAACATAATTTAGGCGTATGGCATACTCATTGGCTACAACCACTGGGTCAATTAAAACTACTCCGGCCCCACAGCCCTGGCTTCCTACAGAGCCATCCGTGAAAATTGCCAACTCTTGATTTTCATCGACAGAACTGGTCATTTCTTGCATAAAATCAGCTAGTGCTTGGGCTTTAATGGCCGTCCTGGTCTCGAACGCAACATCAAATTCACTAAGCTCAATTATCCATTTAACCAGCCTCCCCGACGCCTATGGCTTATCCATGATAGCTTTCAATGGTAGTTTTGGATTATGTTATGAGAAAGAAAGTATGGGCGCAACTTGCGAGCTGTGCCTACCAGAGCTAGCATCGCTCGCTCTATTTCCACATACCTCATCTCGGCATCATGCAAGACCTTGCTCCAGTAATAGACTGGCCTCTGTATTTCGCCTTCTTCCCGGAGTAGGACAGAGCTGACCGCCTGCTGCCCCACCGATAAGTACAAAATTAGAGGCTCCCCCTGGACAGGCTTAGTGAGCAAGGTCATGCTAGCCAGATTCTCCTTTAGTAGTTTGAACGCCTCCTCACAATCACTACCCCATTCAAACCGAGCCCTCTTACGTAAGGCCTGAAAGAACGGCAGGCTCTTCTCTGCCAACCGCGAAACAAATCGGCTCAAAGCGTTGATGCGACATGCCAAGCATTGCATCTCTGTAACATTCCTAGGAGCCTGCATCTCCATGATTGCCTTTACTTTCTCTGGATTGGCCTCAATGCCTTCTTCCGTGACCATATATCCCAAGAATTTACCCGCTCTAACCCCAAACGCGCATTTCTTGGGATTGAGCTTCATTATGTACCTCCTCAAGGTGGCGAATGTTTATTTTAGGTCTTCCACATGAGAGGTTGCCTTAACGCTTTTGACCAACATATCATCCACGTACACCTCCATGTTTCGTCCGAGTTGGCTCTTAAACATCTTATCTACTAGTCGCTGGTATGTGGCGCCCGCATTTTTGAGCCCAAACAGCATGACCACGTAACAATATGTCCCTTTTTGGCTTATAAAGCTAACTCGCTTCCAGTCCTCTTTCGCGAGCCTGATCTGGTGATAACCCTGTGAGGCATCCATCATGCTCAGGAGCTCACAACCAGAAGTAGAGTCGACCAGCTGGTCGATCCTTGGCAGAGGGTAGTGATCTTTTGGACAGTCCCGGTTGAGGTCTCGGAAGTCGATACACATACGCCAGTCCTCCTGAGTTTTTGGAACCAGCACAGCGTTTGAAAGCCATTCAGGGAATTGTATTTCCTGAATGTGCTTAGCTTTCAACAACTTCTCTACTTCAGCTTCAATGATGGCCTCCTTCTCTGGCCCAAAGTTACATTTCTTCTGCTTAACCAGCTTCATATCAGGGCTAATATTGAGGCGATGCTCCGCCACCTCTGGGTCGATCCCCACCAGGTCTTGGGGAGACCAGGAAAATACATCTGCACTATCCCTTAATAGTGCAACCAGATCTGTCAGCACTTCTGGATTGAGAGTCGTTCCCACACGGAGGACCCGACTCTCGTCTCCCAGGACTACCTCTACCAGCATCAGCCCTTCTTCTCTTCTAGCCAGGACTATTTTAGGTTGTTCTATATGAGCTCTCTTGCTCTGTCGCTCTTCCTCGTTACGCCTAATGCTCTCTACATACGTCTGCCTTGACGTGTACTGATCTCCTCTTGCTTCACCTACTCCATCATGAGCGGGAAATCTCAGTTTCATATGATAGATTGAAACTACAGCTTGAAATTTGCTCAAGTAAGGTCTTCCTAACATCACATTGTAGGAAGAGGGTGCATCTACCACCAAGAATCAAACGGTCCTGGTCTGTCTAAATGTCTCATCCCCTAGCGTGACTAGAAGGTTAACCGCTCCAAGAGGTTTTAGTGCCCCTCTTGCAAATCCAACCAAAGAAGTCGTAACTTCCTCCAGTTCCATATCCAAGTCCATTTTCTTAAACCAATCTTAGAACATGATGTCCGCTGAGCTTCCCGTGTCCACACAAATGCGTCTGACAGTGTAATTAGCTATGGTGGCCATGATTACCAAAGCATCAATGTGGGGGGCCAGGATCCCATCTTCATCTTCTGACCCAAAGCAGACGTTTGGACTCGGGGCCACTTGCCCTACCTCCCTTCCTCTCCTCACGAGATCTCGAGCTGCGTGGACGTAATTATTCTGGGTACGTCTGGAATGTTCATCCCATTCTCCCCCAGTAATCATTTGGATCTCCCCTCGAATGGCCTGGTCTGCTCACTCCTTCTCCCTCCACTTCTCTTACCATCCTGCTCCTCCTTTCTTTGCTGGGGTCGGTCATTGCTGTGATAGCCAGACCTGTTTTTGTCTCTTCTTATCCTCACATACTCCTTCAGGTACCCTGCCTGCACCATTCTCTCTAACTCATCCTTAAGGTGAGTACATTGATCTGTGTCATGGCCATACTCGTTATGATATCTGCAGAAATGGTCCGATCGCTCTTTTCTAGGCTTCTACAAGATAGTCTGGGGCCATTTAAGATCTGGATGCCTTTCAATCTCTTGCAGGATCTCACCCTGAGGGGTCGCCAGAGGTGTGTATTTATCGAAGCGAGGTCGTCCTCCAGGCAGGTCTGACCTAGACCTTTTCACCGGTGCCTTCTCGTCTCTGTCATACCTTTCTCTTTTCTTCTCTCCTTCGTCTTTAATCTTCAAAGCTTCCTCCAGGTGGATGTGTTTTTCAGCTCTTTCCAAGAGTTCCCCAAATTTCAAGGCTGGCTTCACCACCAACGACTGAAAGAACTCCCCACGTCTAAGGCCTTGTGCCAATGCATTCACCATGAGCTCTTCCGATGCAGATGGCACTCCCAACTTTGCCGTTGTAAACCTATTAATATAAGCACGTAGGCTCTCGTTCTCCTTCTGCTTTAGGCTGAACAGTTCGAGTGGCATCTTTTGGTACTTCCTGCAGCTGGTGAACTGGTGCAGGAAGGCCGAGCTGAACTCATCGAAATTGCTGATAGAGCGTGGCGGCAATTGGCTGAACCAGAGTTGTGCCGACTTGGTGAAAGTCATCAGGAAGACCCGGTACATAACAGCATCCGAGAATTTATGCAACGCCGCTGCTATTTCAAAGCGGCTGAGATGGTCCCACGGATCTGTGGTTCCATTGTATTCAAAGCCTAAAGATCAGTATGAAGCCGGCACATCATCGCGCATGACTTCTTCCGTGAAAGGTGTACCCCTCCGTGCCGGTACCGTGCTTGTGCCTGCCATCTTCTTCCTGAATTCTAGCACCTCCTTCTGCAAGCTCTGCATATGCTCAGCCAGGCCCGGATTAGCCGGCACATCATCGCGCATGACTTCTTCCTGAATTCTCTATCCTGACGGGGGATCTGATCGGTGCACTGACCACGCAGCGGTTCAGTTTTTGTCAGTGGCATAGTCTTAACTGGCGGTGCATTAGATGGCGGCCCCCACATTTCTGCAAACTTCTTTTCTACCGCCGTCTCCACGGCTTTGCCAATGAGCTCCGAGAGCTTCATGAGGATGGATTCATTGAATGAACCACCAGTAGCTAGCACAGATCTACCAAGTGGGGGTGGCGTAGTGCCCGGCGCAGCCGCTGCCGACGGTGCTGTCCCTTCTAGTTCCATCTTCGACGTCTCTGCCGACCTGGGCATACCCCACGGTGCAGCGGAACTGGGGGTTCCACCGCGCTCCCCTACCAAGTTCCGTCGTAGACCATCTGAAGCCATTAAAAAGTCTCACGTCAGAGCTTGATCGATTCCCCATAGACAGCGCCAATTATTTCGACCCAAAATATGCCTGGCGTCAAGAACAAGGCCCGGAATCTTAAACACCCTTTTGATCTGCACACAAAAACACGTTAGAAAGGACCACCAGTGGTTTCCCGGTGGAAACCTCTCCGATGCTTAAGTCAGTAAAGCGTATGAGGTTTCTCTTAGTAAGAAAAGAAGGAATGCACAAAGAATGACAAACCTTTCTCAGCCTTTGGGCTGAGATATTTATAGTTTTCTCAGCGGGGACCCTTTTCTGGGATCTCGGAAACAAAGGCCGTGAATCAGGGGCCGTTTAGACAACAAACTCTGACAAGTGATCCCACTTGTCCCCCTGCCAGGGGTCAGGAGGCCAGGTCTTACCTACTCCTGGTCTCCTTTCTGCTGGCAAGCCTGCCTTTATTCTTTCAAGGTTCATCTTACAGGAGGTCTTCCACCAGCCTAGGATAACTCCCAGGCTGAGACAATACTGCTCAGTTCTACTAAGCTCAGGATAATTCCCGGGCTGGGGTGACCCTCGCTCTGACCAGGTCAACCTCACCCAGCGTAAGCCGCCGTGAGGTCCCTTCTTTGGCTATCTAAATCCAGGTCTACCCCAATCTGGGTCTGGCCTACTCATGCCTCATCATACTCAACATTGTTGATGCATGCATGTAAACACACTTACGTATCACCAGTGATTGCTGCTATGTGACACTCACTCCCTTTGCCACCAAGAGCACTTGTTTCAATTTTCATTGCATTATCCCAAGCACCTCCAGCGGTGTTGAGGAAAAGAGCCATTAGGATCCCAGAAACTGTGGCAAATATCAACATTGAAACCACAACTTTCGCCCCGAGCAGAGGATGACTTGTATAGTAGCCTAGCACCCGGAATAAAAAACCTAACCTAAAAAAAAAAAAAGAAAAGAAAAGGTTTTCATGGAACACTCAACCACCTAATCATGGAAAAAAAGTTAGACAATATCATATAAAAAAAATAAGGCTCTTTTTTTAGGGTTTTTAATTTTTTATTTATATAATTTTATTTTAAGATTTAGTTTTAAATCTTCTTAACTGTTATGTGGTTTTGACAGAAGTGTACCTCAAGGCTTACCAACGGCTATAGGTGATATAATGGCCAATGCTCCAGGCTTTATCATCTCCCTTAATGATGAAGATGCAACAATAGATACAAAACGACCATAATCAGGTTTCTCCTTATAATCCTAAAAATGAAAGAGCAATATTAGGCACCTTTGTGATGTGATATACAATACATGCCTTTGAGAATTAAAAAGATACGATTATGATACTTATCATGATTCCTGGTCTGTCAATGAACTTTCTTCTTACTTCATTAACAACCTCCTGAGCACTTCGACCAACGGCCACACAGGACCATGCACTAATCAAATATATAAAAAAAAGTAATACCTAAAATTTAACAAAAAGATATAATAGTGATCTGTTTAACCCATCGTCAACATTTGAAATACTGAATGTTTCAAGCGACTTGTTTGGTAATTCGGTAAATTCGATATTTAGTTGGTTCCCCATATAATTGAATGGAAGAAGAATAAATATTCCAACAACCCCTGCAAATCTAAATACTCTCAAACCTTCAAACAGAGAAATAGTCACTTAAAATGAGCTAGTTAATGTACAGAACAAAGAATTAACTAAAAAGTACTATAAAAATAAGCAGTTAATCTCATGAATATTAAGCAGCTAATTCATCTTGAGAAAAAAGTATCTCATAATCAATGTAATTTAACATCATCCAATGGATTATCTCACAATTAATATTTGAAAATGGTCAAATAAATAACTAATTTGAAAAAATTGAAAATAAAAAAGTTCAAATAAAAACTTGAGTAATCGCAAAATTGTCCTTGGTTACCGAAATCATAAGCCCTAATTTTGTAACGAAGACCCCAAAATCCAACCCAAAAGACAAAAGCAACTCACTTGGTTTCTGAGAAAATCAAGAATGTAGAAAGCATACATAATATCTCTAAATATTCACATTTCAGTTTCAGTAAATGGCATTTACAACTCAAAACAGTAAATTAGTTTACAGGATAAATAACAAAAACTACCAGTAATATTTAGCCTACTTACTAAGAGCAAAAAATATCAATGATGGGGATCTTTATAAATTCCATTATTGAAACACAACTATTTTTTTTTGATAAGTATCCCTAGACTATATTGATGTGTTTCCTATAAAAGAACCAATTTCGAAAAAGTAATTAATCATGCGAGATCAAAGACGAACCTGTCTAATGTGCACTGGTAGCTCACCTATCGCAGAATAGATAACAACAAGTTGTGCTTCAGCATCAACAATCGCCTGCCTCAGCTTAGCTCTACACTTGTTTGCGTGGTCCACTTTTCTTCTGTACACTTCTAAACATTCTTGTTTGATTTCAAGCAGCACTCGGTCCCTTTCGACATCAGATTCCCCAATCTCGTCCCATATTATCTGAGAGAAATAAGTTATAACCACAGATCATAAATGAAGATAATTACTAATTATATATAATTAAAATGGTTAGTCGGACAAAAATAGGTTCGTAAAGAGAGATAAATCAGAATATCTGCAATTCATGTAGCAATGATCCACATAACGATTCAATTGTCTATATTTTTTTACCTGCCCATAGAAGCAACTCGACTAAGGACCGAAGATAATTGTCATTTGAAAGTGCTTTAACTAACACATGTATAAATGTAATAAGCATTAGTACATAAGTGTAACTAGAAAAAAAGTATAACAAAAAAAGAGTTTAATGAAACCATCGATTTGTTGCACGTGAAGCGATAATTTTTCAGCCAGCTTGTACCCGAAACACCATGGCAAGCAGTGACACCCAGGCTCGAGAACTTTGTCGAAGGCTCCATCATAGCAACGATTGACTGATCGACTTGAACACAACAAAGTGATTGACCATCAAATCTATTCAAATGTGGCAATAATCATAAAATCACATATCATATTGTTGAACAAATGGTCATTTTATAAATAAAATCGTTAAAAAAACAAAAAACAAAACAGGTGTATGTGACATTTAGCCACGAAAACAATCATAACTACATAAGAAACTGCAGAATACAACAGAAACGCACAACGTAAATTCCACAAAATAGAAATTAGGGTTCAATATTAGTAAGCGTCAAAATTCCCAAAATTCTCTTGTAAATTTCCCAAATTCGGAATACACAAAAGGACAAAATGGAAAAGGCGAAATAGCTTGTTGATCAGCATAAGGAAAAATCATTAAATATCTCATCGATATAAAAACTTGAATGATGGAAATTAGCAAAAATCAGAAGCATGGATATAAAGAGCAAGAAAAGTTGACGTGAAAGTTTAGAACTTTACGGAAAATAACAAGCAACGAAGTGTAAATCTAAGATTCAACCTAAAATTATGCATGAAAATAAGATTCAAAATAAAGCATGTGAAAAACTCAAAATCAAGACGATCCAAAAGCCGATCTATGGTCCAGATGTGTCACTCATCTAGATTCCATAGCGAATTCTTAAGATCGAACTGGAATTCAAGGTGCTAAGACAAAAGGCATAAAGTGAAGAACAAGCATGGAAATGAAGAACAAAGCATGGAATTAAAGCACAAAACACTAAATTGAAATGAAACTTACTTGAATTAAGAAAGGAAACTAAGCTTGAATGTAATTGCAATCAAAAGTAACAATCAAAGGGAGTACTTGGATTCTTCTTTGGCTTACAAACCCAAGAAGGTTCTTGAAATTAAATCTAAATCTAGGAAAAGAAATTACATCAAAACTTGAAATTAAATCTAAAATCTAAGGAAGAGAAGATTATCTAAGAGCTGTGATCCCAAACCCTAGCTTGGGTTGGGAGGGGAGTTCTTTATTCATTGGTGCAAGATGTGGGATTTATATAGTTGTTTGTAGGGGCAAAAATGTCAAAAACACCTAAATTCCTGCAGCCCTCAACGTTGCAGTCGATCGACTTCTGGGGTGTCGATCGACTGCCTGTCTATCAACTAGGGTGCAGTCTATCGACTGCCAGTCGATCGACAGGGGGCAGTCGATCGACTACCTTGCCAAAATGTAGGAGGGGGGGAGCTAATATCCGACAGTCGATTTTGAGCTCTTTCAGTCGATCTGTGACAAGTCGGTCGACCACCAGTCGATCGCCCAGTCGATTTGGAGCTTACCAGTCGATCCTGGATGCTTTCGGCTCGAATTTCTCATTTTCCAGTACAAAACGTCTGCCGAGTGAATATAATCCTTTTAGCTACCTACAAAACAAGAATCCCAATTTAAAAACCCAAAAATAGCTCAAACATCTTCACACTTTGTACGCTTTAAGCCTAGAAGCAAATAAACAAGAAAATGACCTAAGAACTAGAATAAACGACTCAAAACGACTAAAAACAACACTAAGCTTTAACTAAAAATACTAGGAAAAACACAACAATTACATGTAAAACAACTACCCCACACTTATCGGTTTGTTCGTCCTCGAACAACGAAAAAAATCAAGAATGTACATGCAATGAACATTATGTAAGAAGAGAAACCCTTGTGCTTATCCTTATTTATATGATGAAAGTATCAACATAAACTCGTTATCGTCAAGCATTTCTCGTATTAATCTTTCTTAAATGAAAACCAAATCGATGACTTTCTCACAAAAGGAGTTTTTGAGGGTGTTCGCTCAATTCGCTCAAGTGTTTAGTATATATGACGTGTTTATGCTCGAGTCGGTCAATACATGTACCTTATCAAGATTTCACAAATCGGACGCTCAAGACTGCTCATAGTACATGACCAAGTAAGAATCGAGAGAGGTCTTTATTATGGGTTGTAATGTTGGCTCTTTGGTAAGGTATGGAACATATGGATATAGTGACTAACACACGATCAAACATGATCAATAACTCACAAAATCCTAATTTCTAAAACCCGAAGCTTATAATCGCTTCACCATTCCCAATTCACCAAACTCTCGTTCGAAACCCTTTCGTATACTCACTCGCTTTTCTGACTTTATTTCACAACACTTAGAAGTTTTTTGAATTCGCTTCTTTTCACTAAAATTAGCCCTTTTTGAATTAGGCTTTTCGCTTGAACGCACGCTTTATCACTCTTTCGTGATTTGTGTTGGAATTTTATTACTTTTTTGTATTTCTTTGTATAAGCAACTCAAAACCCGAAACCCGCAATTTATTTCCCACACATCTCTCGTCAACTACAACCTACCCTCTCACCTCACAATTTATGAAGATACAAGAGCTAAAACCGATCTCGGCTAACAAGAAATGGGAGAAAGGCTCAAGGGGGCTCATTTGGGATTTTTAAGTAGCGTATATATTTGGATATGGCCGAAATAAGGGTGATATATGTGCCTTGAGGTCATTTCCAAATTCAATCATGTACGGGCAAAATCAAACCTCCTCAATGCAATTTCCAAAAAAATGCAAGCTAGCTGATAAATCACACAAGGCTACTCACTAGTTTGCACCGAATTTGGAAGCAAAATCAAAAGAGTTTTTAGAGCTTTGCAATCTTTTCACGAGTAAATATTGATTATATATATATATATATATATATATATATATATATATATATATATATATAAGGCGGGTTTTGGACGAAGCACAAAAATTCAACTCCTTACACAAGAGGATATATACATGCAAAAACCCGACAAGTAAACTATTCAAACCTCCAAGTAAGTGATGATTGTTCAACAATGTAATAAAGATACAAAAACGACTTAAAAATCTACTCAACCATATAAATGCGCAAATAGTAAGCGTCACTTCGCCAAGAATGCGTCACTTCGCCAAGGCTCGAGTTAAGAACAACAAAACATGCTTGATAAAAACCCGGACCCTAATCACCTACCCACCCCACACTTAAACCATGCAATAATCTTATTGCATTTTAATGAAAATCAAGTAAAAGGAGGGTGAATAGAAACTTCCTTAACAGAGCGAGTTTGGGTCGAGCTTGATGGGGTCCACTTAAGAATCAAGCAATCCAAGTAAAAATTGAGCATGGCTAGAATCTCCCGGCTTCATGAACGCTACCTAGCCATCAAATCGCCCAAGGTTAGAGTCGAAAAACCAAACCTAGAAAATAAAATCACATAAAATAAAAAACACAAGAAAATATGTACATAAACCAAGACAAGACGAAACTAAGAACTAAAATGGACTAAAAGACAACTCGAATTTTTTTATTTTTTTTTTCAAATCTTCAAGTGTTTCTGGATTCTCATTATAAGAAGAAAGAAAGAAAGAAAATAAAAGAAATAAACGAGAATAACTTGGGTTGCCTCCCAAGAAGCGCTTGTTTTACGTCATTAGATCGACGTACTCACTTTTGGTCAAGGTGGAAAGATCACGGGAGGATCCACCAACACAATCTCCTCCTTGTCGAGGGATGCACTCTTTGGAACGTCCTTGGCGCATTGCATAGCTCAATTAAGATCCGCCACAAAGTAAACGATCCAAATGGGCAATTGAAGCTCGTCTCGGCTAGGTCCTCGGGTGGAATGGTGGTTATGAAGTGCCCCGACGACTCATCGAGAAAGCAAAATGAGTAATGGCCGGCTAACTTTTCCAACGTGTGTTCGATAAATGAGGAATGGAAACGATCTTTCTTTGTAGTCACATGTAATTACTTAAACTCAATCAACGTCCTCTAACCCATTGTAGCTTTTGTGGCCAACAACTCTCCTTTTCCTTCCTCAAAAATGAACACGCCACTCGTCTTTGGTAACAAGTCAACGGTATTCACCCACTCATTTTTATCAATCACAATGACCATTCCTTCCCACAACAACCTCCAATTCCCGATTTTCACTATCTCCATAAGGGGGCTAACTCTCGGTCTCCAACCAATATCCCCCTTAAGAATTTTAAGCACGTCAACCGTCCTCTCCTCCTTAAGATGATTCGGATTTCCCAAGATGGTAATCGGTTCGCTCTCCTCTTCCTCCACATAGGCATTCTTGAGGTTATATGGGGGAGGCGTAAGCTCGGGCTTGTGCCTCCTCTCGACTTCGTTGGAGGCTAATTCGAACAAATCTCCGATACCTTCAAGGTAATCTCCAATCTTAGCATCCAAAATCTCCACCCCAAGAAAATCTTCAAATTCTCCAATCCTATCACCAATAACCCCCACCTCCCCCTCTAAAAAGTCATCGTTGCCCTCAATGACATATCGATAATCATCTACGCACAAATCGGGGCCACATAGAGGCACAACGGGCTCATCATTAAGAACAATGGGCTCATCCTCACAACAATCATCAATATTGACATCCAAGCCGACCTCCTCCTCAAGGCTCTTATCTTCCAAACAAATTCGTTCGACCGTGGCCTTGATGAAGTCCATATACACCCACTCTTCACAAGGTTGTTTTGAGGTAAAAGATAAGGGGTCAAGAGGAGTAAAAATACCCGGAATCGAAACAAAGTCCTCCTCCATCGGTGAGACAACCGAATCAACTACCCCACACTCGGCAATTGCCGACTCAAGAGCAAGAAATTCAGGTCGGAGGATGGGATGGGATAATTCACCGGGACAAGTGGGTCCACGTGATAAGTAACAAGAGGATCGTGAGGTGGCGGTGGAGTAGGACAACCGGGTCCCGTATTAGGAGGAGTCGGACTAGACATTTGAGCGATTTGAGCCTTCAATGTCGCTATTTTCATAATCAACTCGAACTCCTTGGATGAAAGGGTGGAAACACCTCATGAGCATTTGATGGTGGAGGAGGTTGTGTCTCTTCAAGAGTAAACCCCCCCAAAATGGGTCTATTAAATTCTCCCATAGTGCGGACGGGGGGTGCATCGGAGATCAAACCTCCAAAGTAATCATAAGCATCGAGAACTTGGGCATTAGTAGTGGCACCACTCGGGGCTTGATTGAAATTGAGAGGATGAGAATTTCCATACGGGCTGGGACTCGGATATCCACAACTCACATTTCCACTCGGAGTCATATTCGTCATAGGATTGAAATTATAACCGGGTGGGCTTCCATACGGGCCAGAATTCGGGCTCAGCGTATTCAGATAATATTTTGGAGCATCATAGCCATACGGGCCGGAAGTCAGGGCTTGCAAGTTCGGATAGGAATTTGGAGCTTGCACGCTCGAATAGGAATTTAGAGCTCCATAACCACCCAAGGAACCATTCACACCCGAGAAACTATCAAACCTGACATGGTTTGCACCATGACCTCCCATGTCGGGTTTCCCATAACCAAAACCACCATTGGCAATGTGGTTTAAACCATGCCCTCCCACGTTGACAAGGCCATTATACATCATTCCATTCCCGAAATGGTTTGCACCATGCCCTCCCATGTCGGGAATATATCCACCAAATCTAGAAGTACCTAACATACTTAACAACAACGTCAAATAACAAAGGAAAGCTAAAAACACAATGAAACTACAACCAAATTAAAAGCCTTAACCAAGCTGAGTCTCAACGGCGCCATTTTGTTAGAAGAGTTTTCGTGGTGTTGAAATATGTCAACGGGTTCATGGCTTGGTATTATTGGAGTTCGATTCAATTGAGGAATCTATGTGTTTCAAGCTTGGAAAATTAAAGGAAAATAAAAATAAAGCAATTAAACTAACTAAACTATCCTAGAAATTAAAATTGCAAGTTTGTAGGATGCCTTGATAGTATGCCTTCAATGAATATGCAAAGCAAATAATGAAAGTAAGCAAAAACAAGCATGTTTCACCAAGTACAAGCATGCACGCACAAGGTACAACTAAGCTTGCATGGACATAAAAACTTGAATAATGAAAATTATCAAAAATCAAAAGCATGGATATAAAGAGCAAGAAAAGTTGACGTGAAGGTTTAGAACTTTACTGAAAATAACAAGCAACGAAGTGTAGATCTAAGATTCAACCTAAAACTATGCATGAAAATAAGATTCAAAATAAAGCATGTGAAAAACTCAAAATCAAGACGATCCAAGAGCCGATCTATGATCTAGATATGTCACTCATCTAGATTCCATAGCGAATTCTTAAGATCTAACTGGAATTCAAGGTGCTAAGACAAAAGGCATACAATGAAGAACAAGCATGGAAATGAAGAACAAAGCATGGAATTAAAGCAAAAAATATTAAATTGAAAGGAAACTTACTTGAATTAAGAAAGAAAACTAAGCTTGAATGTAATTGCAATCAAAAGTAACAATTGAAGGGAGTACTTGGATTCTTCTTTGGCTTACAAACCCAAGGAGGTGCTTGAAATTAAATCTAAATCTAGGAAAAGAAATTACATCAAAACTTGAAATTAAATCTAAAATCTAAGGAAGAGAAGATTATCTAAGAGCTTGTGAGTAATTTGATCCCAAACCCTAGCTTGGGTTGGGAGGGGAGTTCTTTTTTCATTGGTGCAAGATGTGGGCTTTATATAGTTGTTTGTAGGGGCAAAAACGTCAAAAACACCAAAATTCTCGCAACCCTCAGCGTCGCAGTCGATCGACTAGGGTGTAGTCCATAGACTGCCAGTCGATCAACAGGGGGCAGCCAATCGACTGCTTGCCGAAATGGGCGGTGGTTGGGTGATGGGTGGGAGCTACTGTCTGGCAGTCGATTTTGAGCTCTTTCAGTCGATCCGTGACCAGTCGATCGGGCAGTCGATTTGGAGCTTTTCAGTCGATCCTGGATGCTTTCGGCTCGAATCTCACTTTCCGACCCAAAACGTCCGCCGAGTGAATATAATTCTTTTAGCCACCTACAAAATAAGAATTCCAACTTAAAAATCCAAAAATAGCTCAAACATCTTCACACTTTGTAGGATTTAATCTTAGAAGAAAATAAACAAGAAAATGACCTAAGAACTAGAATAAACGACTCAAAACGACTAAAAACAACGCTAAGCTTTAACTAAACGACTAGGAAAAACACAACAATTACATGCAAAACAATTCTTCTCTATCAGATCTCGAAAACTCACGGCGGAGACTCTCTACAAAACTTGATAACTCGAGGAGTAGTGTACCGCAGAGGCGATGTTGAGGAGGACTTGGAATCTTCCGGATGGAGGGCGGATCTGGATGGTGGTCTGCTACGTTCGGTATCAAATAATAGGAGGATGGTTTTTAGATACAGATGTGGCATCAGTGGTTTTGTGGATGGTGGTGATTGCAGGTTGATGGTGGTGGGTTGTGGTGGCGATTGTAGGTTGAGGGTCGTCAGTGGTTGTTGGGTATGGTGGGGGTTGAGTTGGAGGAGATTGGGGAAGAATTAGAGCTTCCGGTTGATGATTACAGCTGGTGGTGGTGGTGATTGGAAGATGATGGCCGGTGGTTGTTGGGAATGGTGGGAGGGTTTCTTTCGGAGGAGCGGAGGAGATGAAATCGACGAAAGAAATGGATTTTGTGATATTAATTAATTAAAGGTAAATTTTAATCAAGAACGTCCTCGAGAGAGGTATTCTAAATAGTACAACATTCCAGAACGTCTTTTTTAAAGACGTTCTAGATATCGAACATACCAGAACGTCTTTTTAAAGACGTTCTAAATATCAGATATACCAGAACGTCTTTTATAAAGACGTTCTGGAATGTGAAAATTTTATTACGAAACTGCCACCGCCTGACATTCTAGAATAACTGTTCTAGAATGCATTTTTTGTACTAGTGAATCAGGATATGGAAAATATAAAAAATTATATTAATGCTATGAAACAACTTGCCCATGAAATAATTGCACACAAAAAAGAATCAGTACATTATTACATTGATAATAAAGACCTGAAAGTAAATTGGTTTTTATGATTTTATTGTAAAAAAGAACAGTAAGTGACCTTTTCAAAAAAAAAGAAACAAATAGAGGGGGGGAATTTACGTACATATTAATATGTGTCTTGATATCCAACTCCCTTTTGCATGCCTTTGTATCTAATATATAAACCACATTCTTCAGATGACATATCACTAGTAGCACCCAGTGGTCACTAACATTTTCATAAGCACAAATATTAATATCTTTATAAATATAATAATTGTAAAGGAGTAAAGGAAACAAGAATAAGAAATAGTCTCTCTTAATCATCTAGGTATGATGCTAGAATGAATGTCCTGTGACACATTGCATCGAAGGCATCAATTAAGTATGACGTCACAGCAGTCGGATCACTTAAAATATTTTTTTTTGAGATCTGCGCTGGACAAAGAAATCTGATGGCACCGATGCAAAGACTCTCAGACAACCCACTAAGATACCTGTAAATCATTAGTAGATTTAGAACTAAATAAATTTGAGCTAAAATTGAACTAATTTATAAGAAAAAACATAGCTCGTACTGCGCAAATACTTGCACAACAGGAATACTAAGCCACCCCATTTTAAACAAGCTCCGAATATCATCAATTAGCACATGAATTTTCTTCGCTCTGTGATGATGGAAGACGGTGCGCTCTAGGTCCATAGAGACGTGGTATACATGCACGGGCATCGATAAAACCAACGAGTGTAGCTCTTTTCATTTATCTCTCAAAGTCTCTAAGACAATGTCATAAACAAGAGGTGGCCTTGGTTTGGTTTCATATTGCTCACCACTTGTCTCCATTTGACTTGTTTTTTGTTTCTTCGAATATGGCCTTTTAAGTTCATGTACATATGGCCATGATTAAGCTTACTAAATCTAATTCAATAATTGGAAAAATTAAAACATATACTTTTACCTCTCTTACCTGAACTAAGCTGACCGTCCACTGCAAAAACCTACCTAAAATATCACCCACGTACTTCATTTCTGGATGAGCTGTCACCGGTAGAGGAAGTTGTGCTGCACCCTGATTAGAGTAGATTTGTCCTTATTTTTATTAGTATTTTAGTACGTTTTTCTATTTGTTTTTGGTATAAGTTGGACGATTTAAGCTTAATCTCGTATTTTTATAATTCCAGCTTATTTTACCGCATTTTGATCGTAATTGATGCAAGTAGGTGATATTTCGTTGTTTTTCACCTTACAGCTAAGCGGGAGAGTTTAACGCGTAATAGACGAAGTTCGATGTTCAAGAAGTGAAGAACAAGCTTTCCGGTGAAACGAGTAGCAAAAGATCGAGAATTGGAGACAGACGTGCAGTCGCGTCGACTGACGCGACCGTTGATGCACCGTTGACGCGAGCCATGCCTGCAAGTCATGACCGCATCAGTCGATGCTCCGTCGATGCAACGTCGACGTTACGTTCTGAGGCGTCGCTGTCGACGCACCAAGGTCGACGCAACGTCGACGCTAGCTGCTGAAGCGTCGATGTCGACGCACACCATCGACGCACCTGCCCAGCCGACGCGCACACCTGCCGACCAAGTCTGCCGAGTACCGCCGAGCACTTGCTCGTGTCAGTCGATGCTCCGTCGACGCGACGGCCCAGAATTTGGATTTTAGGGTTTCTTATGCGCCAAGTCATGCAAAATCTATAAAAACCCTTATTATTTCGGATTTTGAGGAGAACACACGACCTCTTAGGATACTTTAGCTTATAATAACAATAATCCCACATCTCATAACGAGATTTGAAGACGGAGATCAAGGATCGAAGAACAACTCGTCCAAAACGTCGAATTCGAGTTCGGGATTCATTCTTCGCCCAAGATCAATGTTCAACCTCCGGAATAGCTGGAGCTTTTACTGCTTTTCTTAGTTCAAATAATTACTCTAAACTCTTAGTTAATTTAGTAGTTAATTTCTAGTTTAATTCTTAGTTTAATTCTTAGTTAATGCTAGAACTTGGTTAATTAGCTTAATCGTTTATGCTTGTTATTGGATATTGGTTAATCTAGTTTATTTATGCGATTGATTTATGCTTAGTTATTCGTTAATCTTAGATTCGTATGATGCGATTGTTTGATGGTAGTTACTGTATTTATGCTTTAGATTCGTTGCTTTAAATTCTTAGTTCTTAAGTTCAAGTAGTTTAAATTATTGCTCGTAGTTGATAATCTAGTTAGAGTAATTAGTTTAATTAGTTTTAGTTTAATTATTCTTTAGTTATAATGATCAATTCAATCCATTTAAAACCCCAAATGTATATGTATGTTATTCGTAATTGAGAAAAACATCCGAAAGACCGAACAGTTGTTTCCTCGAGAGATACGACTCGAGTCAAACTCATCACCCTACAGTTACCTCGTACACTTGCAAGCAAACTGACGTGTTTTAAGTTAATTTATTAAAAAGGGGTGCACAAAAGTTTGAGTCAAAAATTTGGCGCCGTTGCCGGGGAGGCAACGAGTAGGAATTAAGGATGTTTTTCATTTTATTTTTCATTTTGTCGTTATTTGTATAATTGCCCTTGGTTTGGATTTTTGCCACTTGGTACATTGATGCGTTGTTGAGTGTATTCAAGGTAGACGATCACTTCGACGTGATCTTGCGCCATTCTTCGACGACATCCACCGCACACGTCCAACGAGACCAAGACCTGAACCAGCTTTCGAGAGCGATTCTTCTTTAGATACGAATTTTGTGTGTGACGAGATTCCCAAATCCATGGCGGGACGATCTAGTCATGGAAGTGGACACGATGAGTTGTTGGAAGCACTAAACAATGAGTTACCTTTCCAAAGTCATCGGGGAGAGTATGGAAGCGAGCCACGATACCTTGGAGGTCACAATCAACCACCAAACAATCAAGCCCCGCCACAACTACGACAAGGAAATAGAGGAAGGAACGCTCAACATGACGAAGAAGTGCATGAAGGTTATCCTGAAGGACCGAYCCCAAGACGAGAGTTTGTAGATGAATGGTTCAATGACCAAGATTACGAAGGAAATTATGAGTCTGCCTATCACCGAGAGAGAGCACCGAGACGCCCCCAAGCGCCTCGACAACGAGATTTGGCACGCCCGAAGGTTGTGCTTTATGGGTCTGCAATTGTTCTTGGCCCGACTGCAAGGGAAGTAGAGATTAAACCGCATCAAATTAATTTACTTCCAACTTTTCACGGAAATGCCCACGAAGACCCTTTAGCGTTTTTGAACTACTTTATCGATGAAGTGGGCAGATTTGTAGGTCATGGCCTTAACCGGGAGGAGATGCAAATGATTTGTTTCCCCTATAGCATGAAAGACAAGGCGAAGACATGGTTACTGTCCTTAGAACCAAGACCATTAACTGATTGGGAGATGATAAGCGAGAAGTTCCTGAATCAATACTATTCGGCACAAACAACGGGGCAAATTCGGAGGCATATTGCTAACTTCGAACAAGTGGAGGGAGAATTATTTCATGAAACATGGGAGCGTTACAAATCACTCTTACAAGCATGCCCCCATCATAACTATTCCCCCGAGATAATTAATCAGTTTTTCTTTGATGGTTTGTCGCCCATGGGGAAAAGCCAAGTTGAAATAGCAGCATGAGGAGATTTTGGGGATTTAACGGCCCGCGAGGCAAAACGAGTATTGGAGAAGCTGAGTGAAAAATCTAGAGAAACCAACTCTTGGCCTCGTAAATTGAAAGTAAATGAAGTTTCCACCACCGAGACAGATAAAGAAGAAGGAGTTAAGGTTTTGGTGAGAGATGGTCAAACGATCAAGGAGATGATTAGGGAAGTAATTAATGAAGAATTAGAAGCAACGAGAGCCCAGCGAACAAGTCAAGTCTCTTCGAAGAAGACTAATGCGATGTGTCACCAATGCGGATTCCCCGAACATTTAGTCGATATGTGCCCGTTCAACAACGAACAACGAGGAGACGTCAACGCCATCCAGCACTATTCGAATCAACAACATTCGGGGCAGAGACCACCACACATGCAAACACCTGCTCAGTCGACTGATCAACTTTTCGTCTGGCAACAGAACCAAGTTGCCGAAACTATTCGGAACCGAGACGGCCTCACACATGTTCAGGAGGAAATGAAGGGAGTTCGAGATGATATGAAAGAATTGAGGATGATGATGGCTGAGATGGCCAAAAGCACTCTTGAAAATTTGTCAGGACTAAGAAGATTGGAGATAATGGTAGGACAATTGGCAACTGACATGGCATCATTGAAGAAGGAGAAAAATACTCTTCCAAGCCAAACGGAACAAGCCTCGGCTATTCATGTGCTGAGAAGCGGGAAAGAAGTGGATAACTGCATCGAGCTAGGAAAGGAGGAAGACAAGAAAGAGACCGAGACCCTACCTCCGGAAGTAGTGAAGAACAAGAAACCGACAGCAACTGAAGACCCCGTCGATTCCGTGAATTCGCCGCCCAAGAAGTTGACTGTTTGTGATCACGTTCCCTTCCCGAGTCGCCTACGTCCGACCAAGGATAATAAGAGATTCATGGAGCTATATAATTTATTGAAAAATGTCAATATTAACCTCCCCCTGATAGAGGTGATAAAGACAATGCCGACGTTTTTGAAGTTTTTCAAAGATATAGCATCAAAGGAAAGGCGTTTGGCTACAAATCAGCCTGTAGCTTTGATAAGAGAAGTTGGAGATATGTTTAAGCAACCATTTCCACCTAAAGAGAAGGATCCCGGGAGTTTTTGCATAACTATTTCTCTCGGGAATGGACAAACGGCAAGAGGAATGCTCGATCTTGCCGCCAGCATAAATTTGATGCCCCATTCGATTTACAAGGAATTTGTCCTAGGACCGCTGAAGCCAACCACGATGAAATTACAATTGGCGGATAGAACGATAAGGCTACCTTTGGGGATTGTGGAGGATGTCTTAGTACAAGTAGACAAGCTAGTAGTGCCGGTCGATTTTGTCATTATGGATGTTGGTGACGTACAAAGCGAGAATCGAGAACACACCATTTTGTTAGAACGTCCGTTTATGTCTACAACGCGTACGGTGATCGATGTAAACGAGGGGAGGGTGACTATGTCCGTGTTGGGCAAAACGGTGACGTTTTCACTTCAAGATTTTCAAAGGAGTCCTACATCATTTTTTAAGAATGATTGTTCTACTAATGATTTAGTAGATTCTTGCGCGAATGAGCTCTTGAGCATCGGCACGATTGAAGAGTTTGATAATGTAGAGGCATTTGATGATGGATTTCCCATGAAGTTGAACGTGTCTGAAAACGAGCCAAAGGTGGAGTTGAGACCACAGCGAGATCGTTCGAAGTCTGAGCCAGGAGAAGAGACGGAGCTACCGCATTATCATTCAAGATGTGTTTCCCTCGACCCCTACAAGAATTTTAAACGTACGAAGAAAAGGGGTGAGGCTAATAGCAAGGATTGGACAAAGATGAAGGGGTCGACCGAAGTTTTTAACGAGAAGTTCAAAGTTGGTCAACTAGTGCTGTATAATTCCGATCGTACGTTTGATCCAACCAAGTTCGAAGTTGCATGGAATGGACCATTTTTAATAAGGGAGATGGATGAGTATGGAGTCGCCACTATATACGACGAGAGTGAAAACACGGGATTCCAAGTCCACAAGCATCGACTTAGGACTTATTACGAAAGATATATTAAGAGTCGAGTTAGGAGCAAGAAGGAGTTCGTGGACCCACCACGAGCTAAAAATTGATCGAGCAATTGCGTTGAGCATATGACGTTAAATGTTGCGCTTCTTGGGAGGCAACCCAAGCGTTGGTTAGTTTTTGTTTTATTTTCTTTATTTATTTTTGTCTTTTTATATTGTGTAAATTGCCGTGGTACGTTTATGTGTGTGTTGATGTGCAGAAAATATGATAAATCGCTTATTCTGGACAACGGTTATATAGCGGAAGCTCGCTACCGCAAGGCCTTACCGCTAGTTCCACTCGAGGCGATAACGATGACGATCAACCACTGAACCTATCGCTTACCACAACAATCATGGATTACGATGATTTCGTCGATCGAGGTCGCAATCCGACCCAAGTTAGCCGCAGTCCGACAACCTTTGGATGAGCTGCAACCCAGCCATTTACGACGTTGGCCGCAATCCGGCCATTTCAAATCCAAAGAGACGTGCCACCGGGCACTTACGCGTCGCAATTGATCACAATCATGTTTTGTTWGTTTGTTTTTTTGTTTATAGGTTTGTTCGGGACAATCTAATCGCGCGATCTAAGACGAAGGATAACTGCACATGCGTTTTTCGAGAGACTCGGCCATCGAATTTTCAGGGATATTTTCTTATCTCCCATACTCTTATTTTCTTTAATATTTATGACAATCAGGAGATTGCCAAGTTTTTAGGGAGGGGGGTGGTTGAGTATGGTTAGTGCAATTTGATGTCTTTTGTTTTGAAATGCATATTTTTGATGTTATTGATCGCTATTTCGACGCTTATTTGTGTTTGTATGGCATGTCTGTCGAAGTTGAC
>BMAC01000146.1:563593-610500 GCA_014905375.1 Phtheirospermum japonicum | reverse complement strand
AGTTACTATATTTATGCTTTAGATTCGTTGCTTTAAATTCTTAGTTCTTAAGTTCAAGTAGTTTAAATTATTGCTCGTAGTTGATAATCTAGTTAAAGTAATTAGTTTAATTAGTTTTAGTTTAATTATTGCTTTAGTTATAATGATCATTTCAATTCATTTAAACACCCATATGTATATGTATGTTATTCGTAATTGAGAAAAACATCCGAAAGACCGAACAGTTGTTTCCTCGAGAGATACGACTCGAGTCAAACTCATCACCCTACAGTTACCTCGTACACTTGCGAGCAAACTGACATGTTTTAAGTTAATTTATTAAAAAGGGGTGCACAAAAGTTTGAGTCACACCCTCAACAACTTCATCTACTAAAACCTTCACATGATCGGGTGACAGCTTCTGATGATGCACTATCATGTCCTCCTTGGTTGGGTAAACCATCCCGTTGGCAACACCTTTTATATCTCCCAGAATGGACAGGTCCAGACAGCACTCAGTCGTACTCTATTACTCAAAGTAGACTAAAGTTAATGACCTGGATAGAATGTTTATATTCTGATGATGAATACAAATTTAAACTTGATGATAACGAGTTCGAGTTTTATAGGTTATACTGTAATGGTCTGAGTATATGCAGGTATTGACAACACAAAAATGCAAAAATCCCCTGACCGTAATGGTCTGAGTATATTTTTATATATAAAAAACCTGATTACTTTCAGCCCCTTTATTCTTGTATTCACATTCTTGATATACGTAAAAATATGTTTTAATTATGAGAATTTGTTTCTGGAAATAATACAACGCCATTTGCAGGCAAGAATTAGAACAACTCTCTAATGAAAGTCAATGCAATAAATGAGACTTCATATTTTCTAATACACGAATAATGAGAAGACGACTCTGAAAAGGATAATAAATCAAATGAATCTTGACTAAGAATTAATTATTTATCAACTACCAAGGTGATTGAATGAGTTGGTTTGTGAAAAACACACTACATATTATCTAATTTTTACCTCAACCATAGCAAATGGAGTCTCACCAACCGAGTGGCAAATACTACGTGGATCACCTTGTGAAGGGGTGTTCAAATCAGCCCCCTCATCAACTTTTGATGGCACATGGTGGTTTGTCAATGGAGTACACGGACCTTGGTTCTTCACTTGCTCATACAACATGTCGAATTGAGCTTGTAGAGCATCAAACTTGCCCTGCATCTGTTGCGTGATTTCTTGTGTTAGAGCTGCCCTAACCTCGTCGACTGACACCACTCCACTCGATCTCCTACTTGTCTGACTCGGTTGACCAAGAATATCCTTCACATTCATGTGGCTACCTACACCTCACACCCGACTCGGGTGCTCCTTCCTCCCTAGAGATGCATTCAAAATGTCATTATGCCTTTGCGGTAGAAACGTTCATAGATTAACTTCTTGAGCCTTCTCTACCTGTTTCAAGAAATGATAAACAATAACTTAATACACTTTCCCCATGCCATTAAGTAAGTACTTCCTAAATATATTCTTAAAAAAATAATAACAATTTTATCAACCACCCCCTTTGTTTGCTCATTTGGGATATCATAACTTCCCTTTTCGTCTTTCTTAATTCTTGATCGAACCCAATCCAAACTGCGATCATCTTCAACAATACTTGAGCTGAGTGAAGCGGTAGAAGACGAAGACGAGAGGGGGTCTGGTACTACCCAGTTTTCTTTCGCACGAGCATATCCACCGGGTCCAAGAAAGTGTGGATGCTTGTTGTGAGACTGGCTCTCCCGAGCTTTCCTACTTTTTTCCTAGTATAAAAATTTTAGAAAAATATAAGATATATATTTCTGGTGATTCGTTTTATAAAAAGGTAATACACTGTGTGCCTTGAATTCTGCAGATTGATGATCATTAACAAATTTCTTCCACTGCTCATCTGTAATGGAAGGATATAACTGGATGGATGATCATATTTTGGGTGTTTTTTATTGATGAAGTCACGCACTAACCTCGTCTTGAAAGAAGTCCACCTCACTCCCAAAACCTTTAGAAAGTGCATCTTCTTTTTATCACCTTCAATATTGAACTCTTTCTGAATAAATAAGAAACACACATATATATTAACACATCTTTTCATTAAAAATAATTTGCTATAAAAAGTTGATTATTGTATACCTGCAAATCCTCCCAAATCACATCCTTAAGGCCACTCTCCACGTGTTTCCACTCGTCGATGTTAATATCTACATGTGACCGAATTAGAGAACCTATGTGATTTCTGAAATTGGGAGCATACTTCCCGATGGGTTTATTAGTATCGTCAAATTCGATATGCTTTTGCTCTGACGGATTATTTTTCATTTTTATGCAAATTATTGATCCTCTCGATCTTCTTTCTCAGTCTCTTGTTCACACTGGAGCATACTCAGCCATGATTCTGTTACATTAGTTGATAGAATTATTAAAACATTAGATAAAAAATATAGATGCAAGGCGATAAAAGCTAACACATCACTCTACAACTACTGTGAATACACCAAAATCCTTAATCATATTACAAGAGTGAAAACAGATACTTGGGTGATTCTAGCAGCTACAGACATCTAAGAAGCATATCTACAACTTTTGTGAAGGTACTTACCACATAACATAGTTCAAGAGGGTTGACATGGCTTGTGAACAGGATGTCCAAAATATGATGAAACTAATCGTCAAATAAATGTCATCAACCATAATTAATAATCATTATATATAGGCTCTATACCCAACAAAGTACGTTCACTGATCATCATCATATGGGTGTGTGAATTAATTTTTCTTGTATTTTTTAAGAGCAGCAAGTAATTGTAATATGATAATTAAACCTATACAAAAACAAGGCATGGCCATTGGAAATGGGTAGAATTCAGAGGTCCAAACTTCAACATATCCTGATTATGCTAAAAAGGTGATCAACCTAATCAACCAGTCTCGGTCCTACCTGAAAGACTCACTAGGTCCGAATTGGCTACGGGAAGCGGAAAATGCTTGTGGTAAGAAATCTTAATTCCAACACTAATTACAAACTCGGAGAATTTAACTTTCTACACATAAACATTACCCAAACATGTTAATTAAAGAACTGAACATTAAGTACTAAAACATACATTCTTACGCAATTTGTAGCAGGCGAGGGTGAAACCAGGCGATGGGGAATCCACGACAAACAACAGGCGACAGGAATTCCACGGCAAATAGCAGATGATGGGGAATCTACGACAAATAACAGGCGATGGGGAATGAATTAAGGTTTCAGGATTTCTTGCGCAATTTCTAACTGTTAGAACAAAATACCGAATCGTCTCCTATCCCAAAATTTAACTTTTGAAAATCTGGCGGGTTCTTGGAGTGGGAAATTTGAAAATTTTGGAATGAATTTATTTCAGAAACCTATTATCGTGTGAATTGGATAAAATTAGATTTCAGAGGCTATGAACCACGGGAGTTCGAATCCCTCCTCGCCCACCAGAAACCGCTGAGTTTTTTAGTATATGCATCGGTTGTATAAAAACAACCGATGCTTATAATTTTTATTGGACAATTAGAATTAGCTGTTAAAAATAACCGATGCCTATAATTGTAAATTAGTTTTTCTAGAGGATTAGAGCATGTGGCTACGAACTATGGTGTAGGGGGTTCGAATCCTCCTCACCCACAAGAACCCCCAAATTTTTTAGTATGTGCATTGGTTGTATAAGAACAACCGATGCTCATAAGTTTTATTAGATAATTAAACGGTTGTTACGAATAACCGATGCCTATAATTATAAATAAGATCTTAAAAAATGGGCCCGCGTGGGATTCCTTACCTTATATCCCCCCCTCCGTTCCCCTCCAATTGAAAACCTCTACAAAGTCTTGCACAGAAATGGATCTTTCCCAAGAAATCTTGATGGACATATTCTTACGCCTCCCTATGAAATTTATAGGCAAGTTCAGGTCCTTATCAAAAAAATGGTGCAACTTGCTCTCCACACCATAATTCATTAAATCCCACCTCGCTCGAGACACACCCCGCCAAGAATATCTCACTCTCATCACCCCATCTAACACCATTCGCTCCATCAAAATCATAAAAGGCAACATTAGCACCATTTCAAGAGAGCTCGACTTTCCAGGTGTGTGCAGATTAGTTTTAGGTTCATGCGATGGCTTATTATTGCTACTCAACCTAACTGTTGGGATGGTTTTGGTGAACCCCATTACTCTGGAGCAGGTGAGACTACCTCCTCCGCCTCTGGTTAGGGGTGAGACTACCCATGTCGCATGTGGATAAGGGTATGATAGTGCTAGAGATGATTATAAGGTGGTTTTACTTTCTTATTGCTATGTGGATTATGATGGACCATTCATGCCTAACGGTTTTGATGGTGCATAAGTGTACTCTGTGAAAAAGGGTGTCTGGAAGGCTTAAGACCTCGCCTTATGGTAATTTAGTAATTTGAATCCCCTGCATAATATTTTTAAATGGGGCTATCCATTGGCTTCATTATAAGATGCGTGAATTGGGAAAGTTAGAGTTTGTAATCATTTCTTTAGAATTAGTTACCGAGGCATATTTCAAAAACACTCAACTTGTTGGTGTCCATGTGGGTAGAGAGTTTTCAACAAATGCACTTGTGGTTTTTGGGGGATGTCTTTGTTTGGTGGATAGGGAAACTTGTGACCAAAGAACGGATGTTTGGCTTATGAAAGAGTATGGTGTGGCAGGGTCTTGGACAAAACTCAGCATTTATTGTAATTGAGTTTTTTCTTGGTTCACGCCTTTGTGTTTTGTTTTAGATGAGGAGGAGGGAGTTGTTTTGATGGTTGGAGCTCGTTTGGTTGTTTATAATGTAAAAGATAGATCATTGAGGTCCTTGTTCGTTGATAATATGGCTTATGATCAATTTCAAGACAAAGGCTACTTTATGGAGAGTCTCGTTTCGCCTGCCTTTTGCGGTCGCCAAGGTAATTTTTATTGGCAATGGAATTAAAACATAATTATAGCTGTTGAATGAGTTGTTTGTTCATATAAGTCTTTCTTTTACTATCACAAAATTAAACTTTGACAAAACTTACGAATTTTTATTGAGTAATTACGAAACTTGGAACTTTAGGGCCAAAACCGTAAATCTTATAAATTCTAGTGGTCAATTTGAAAATTCCTAAAACTGTTTGTAATAAAACTACCATATTTCAGTGTAGGAGTAAATTCTTGACAATCTTTTGGAAATGATGTGGAGGCAAACGTCTGAGTTCATTGTGGGAAGAGGAAAATGCAGTTGTGATGATGAAGTCATTTGTAGGACATCATGGACCGACTTCAATCCCGGGAGGATATATATAAGTGATCCAAGATTTCGTGTAAGTTTTGAATTTCTTTCCTATTTCAGAAATTAAGGCCTAGGTAATGATTTGGGGGTTTGGGGGTTTGTATAAGATGTTAACAAGGGGTCGATTGATTGTAGTTAAAATAATTGTTGTTGAGATTTTTGTGGGTCTGTCGTGTTATTACTTGTTTACATTAATTTTGATTCGAGTAAATAATATTGTAGGAGCCTGGAGGTTGTGAGTTTTTCAAATGTCTTGATGGCCCACCGTGCTGAAGAGCTAGTCAAATTATTCCCGGACTTTTAAAAGAGCAAATAAATTTGAAGCTGAAGTTCAAGAGACTTGAATTAGATGTGAAGATGCATGAAACGAACCTGAAAGCACTTCCAGCTGAAAATTGTAAGCTTGAAGAATATGTGAGGAAGAAGCGAAATCGCGAACGTTGGTTGTGCACGGCGCTTTTGATTACTTGGCTTATTATCTGGATCAAGAACAGTTGAAAGTAGGGTGTATGTGGTTTTAGTGTTGGGAATGAATATGGGGTGTGTTGTATGTTGTTTATTATTTGATTTTCTAGGGTTCCAAATAGATTGATGGGGGTAGTTTTGGAGGTCAGTTTCTTTCGTTGTTCTGTTGTCGTAGCTGATTGTTGGCTTATATGAAATTGACACTTTCTCTATCATGTATTTTCTTATAAGAATATTGAGGATTTTGCTTGCAAAAATTTTGAGCAATATGGAGAGGATTTGGTAAATAAATAAAATTAGAGGATTTGCTTGGAAAAATATTGATGAAATATTGGACGAGGATTGGTAGCTCAGCATAATTGAGGAATGATAGTAAAATAGGTAGGAAATGAAATTAATTTCCGTAGTAAGGAATGCTGTCAACCTAGACATTAAAAAAAAGCCTAGGTGTTTAAAAACTCATTTTACATTCCATGTAATTGTAATATGGTGAAAATTAGTAAATTAACTATACTTTCTTCTTGGTTTTTATTTGCATAAAGCTAAAAATTTGAAGAAAAAAAGATTTGGGAAAGAGAAGCCATAAATTGAGCATGTGAACCGAGAGACAAAGGATGACAAAGTATCTCACAAACTTACGAGCAAGATTATTTTATATTTTCAATTGATTGTTTTCTTTCTGTAATTAAAAACTTGTATCAAGTTAGGAAGATGAAGATGTAATTTTTATGGTCTCAAGTATAGTTTTATTCAAATTTAAAGCTCAATTTAGCATGGTATCTAATAAAAGGGTTGAAATTGAGACCATTTTAGCTAGAAATCTTGAAACTAGATGGATATTGATTATCAAGTGGAATTCCTTTACAATGGAAATATTGATAATCTAGGCATATTTGTGTATTTTTAATAGTTACTAGAAAATGGAATTTTAAATTAATTAAACAACTCTCAATCATTTAATCGAACATAGGGGATTCATTAATAAAAGCTAGGAGAAGAGAACAGATAAATCAATCTTAGAGGTTATGCACAAAACATAAATAAATGCCACTTCTAATTAATTTTTGGAATTTAAATGAAACATTAAGATTAGAAACCATGCACTCTCGTAAAATAAAAATGTCAGACTAATTAATTATCAATGAACAATTACAATGAAATAAATCGTTAATAAATTTCCCATGTTTGTAGTGCTTGTTCCTGAATTTCAGAAGTTGTATTGAGAGTGTCAGAAGTGACATAATTTTGGCACCAAAATCAGAAAACCAAATGTTATCAAAGAAGACAGAAACATTATCGTGAGCTTGTAAAGCAACCGTACTAGTTCCCTAAAACTTTTGTTTACATAAGTCAATGCCATTTCATCCAATCCAAGTATTAGCCAATAGTTAAATTCCAACCCATTTTGAAAAAAATCCACACATATAAGGTTTTACATAAGCCTGCCAAAACATAGTCAAGACACATCTAAGTTCCCTTTACATCTAATTCACATGCCAAAGAAAAACAAAAACAAGGTGTTCTTAAACAAATAATTTTTAATATCCCACACACCAAAAACTATAGAAGATGGGGAATTCAGAAGCTTAAGGACGACGGTTGTGTCAAGTGGCAAACATAAGTCTTCAATCATCTCCTTGCAGCCAGTAATAACATGGCGACCATCTGATGACCATTTCATTACATCAACAGCCCAATGTTGATCTCCCGGCCTTAGAATCTTAGCCTTCCTCTGATGACCATCTTCTCTTGAAGCCACTTGGCAGTCCAGAAGTCCTTTGGAATAACCTAAAAAATGTTTGGTATATGATTAGAAGCTGCTAATGTCAAATCACTAATTGATGGAAAGTGTAATAGTTGTAGATAATCTAGAAATCACAAACTTACAATCCGTCCACAATCAAGAGCAGTCTTCGATATTTTTGATTCGAAACAAGGTTCATCGACGGGGAACTCCTCATTCTTACCATAATATGCATGGCATGTAACACCTTTTCCGTCGAAGACGATTACATCAAAAATATGATGTTCATTGTTAATGAACAAGATAGAAAAATCATCTTCGATGTGGTTGTCATCCACATTCTCTAGCCACTCGCCTGTGAACCTGGCCTATAAACAATAAAAAAATAGAGTATAATGCAAACAACACCAACAGAATAAGGATTCCCAACATGCATACTTTAAACCGTTTAGTTGTTTTTTAACTAATACACACTTTAATTAGTTACAACTAACTATAGTTCTTATATTTCAGTAATAATTATTAACTCTCAGACATACTTTTTTCCAATTTTTCTTTATAATAATACTAACACCACTTTGAACATAGAAGAACACGAATAGAATAAGGGTTCTTAACACGCAAAATTGTTCACACCATGAGATATAATTCATAATCATGATACTGGAATAAGGTTCAAAATAATTCACTATTTTTGAAGACAGAAATTCATCAACAACACAAAGCGAATAAGGGGTCAATTCTGGAATAATTTAATTTGCAGTGTTTTTATGAACACGATTTCAACAAATTGAATTAGATATGGAGATAACATACCTGATCACGGTCTACACCAATGAACTCTCTAGTCACATCCCAAGTATGCCCACGAGGATTACGCCAAGTAAAATCATTATTTCCAAGGTCCACAAAAAACTTAACAATTTTCTTCGGGATGTACTGCAATCGTGTCGACAAGGATTCAGAAAAAAATAAGGGTTAAAATTCAGAATAGAAAAGAAAATACTAGAAAAAAAATTAATCACCACTGAATTGAATAAGAACATATCAACAAACAATACCATGAAGCGTGAACTGGACATGAAGTCATTGCAAATCCTGGAGAGGAACAGCAGATCTGGGCGAGAAGAGAGTTAGAATATTTTTTGCAAGTTCGGGAACTTTTGTTGTAAGAAATTAAAGTTAAGCATTGGTTGTTGACCAAGAGTCGATGCATGTTCGTCCATCGGCCCAATAAAGCGCGAGAAAATAATTAAGCGCTTGGCGAAAAAAGGTCCCGGGTTCGAACCCCGCTGTGCCAATATTATATGCATCAGTTGTCTATATGAAAATCGATGCTATTGATATACTATAAACATCGATTTGGAAGTTAACAACCGATGCTTATTACCCTTAACTTCATAAATATTATATGCATCGGTTGTGTTTATAAAAATCGATGCTATAAACATACTTAAAGCATCGGTTCTGAAGTTAACAACCAATGCTTATTACCCTTAACTATATTTTTTTCTGGCAGGAAAAAAATACTATGCAACTAGAAAGCATCTTATTGTTTAGAACATGAGATGATTACAAAAACACATTTGGGTTCAATAAAACTACATTTAACTTACTAAATGAAAATTACACCCTTCAACTATTCCAAGGACCATCCACCATTAAATTTATTTTAGTTGTTTATGACAAAAAATGAAATACGCCTTATCACACTACAGACACATTACGTTGCTTTCATAACAAGCATTTTTTCTAAACACTTCCAAATTCACCAGAAAAAATAGCTGTCTGGGAAAAGAACCAAGTTCTTGGGAAAACTAAAAAATATCCATAAACTGATAATATGAACAATTTACACAATGCTTTCATAACAAGCATTTTGGAAAAAGAACCAAAATTCACCATTACATCTAATTCACATGCCAAAGATAAACATAAACATAAAAATTTTAGTATTCATAAACAACAACTTGCTATATACACAGAGCAAAAACTAAAGATAGGACATTCTGAAGCTGAAGGAGGAAGGTCGAGTCGAGTGGCAGACATAAGTCCTCAATCATCTTCTGGCGCTAGTAAAGACATGGCGAACCATCTGATGCCCAGCTTGATACATCAACAACCCAATGTTGATCTCCCGGTCCTAGAATTGTAGCCTTCTTCTAATGACCATTACCTTCTGGAACAACATGCTCAGTCGAGAAGTCATTTGGAATATCCTATTAAAAGATCGTATGATTAGAAGCTGCTAACATCATATCAATAATTGATGGAAAGTAGATCAGTTGCAGATAATTTAGAATATATTCAACTTACAATTCGTCCACGATCAAGAACACTCTTCGATATTTTTACTCTGAAAGAAGGTTCATTATTCAAAAACTCGTCAGGATCTTTCGCACCACAAAAGTCATGGCTTGTAACACCTTTGCCATCAAAGACTATTACATCAAAAATATAAGGAACATTATTAATGAATTCAACATAAAAATCTTCTCTGATTCTGTTATCATCTACAAAATCGAACCACTCGCCTGCAAACCTTGCCTATAATAAACAAAAAATATAATGCAAACAACACCAATAGAATGAGGATTCACAAATGCAAAGCTGTTCAAGATAGAAGAAAAACTCCCAGTCATATCCAGTTTGCAAAAAAGTAAACAACACATGAAGAATGACATTATTATTCATACAAAGAATTATACAATTCATAATCATTAACTCTCAGTCTACTTTTTCCATTTTTTCTTTATAATAATAGTAACACCACTTTGAACACAGAAGAACAAAAATACAAATCGAATAAGGGTTCTTAACACGCAAAATTGTTCATCAAAAAACTTGAATTAGATATGGAGAGAACAAACCCCATCACTGTCTTCACCAAAGAAACTCGACCGTCACATCCCAAGTATGCAAATTGGGATTACGCAAAGTAAAATTGCGACTTTCAAGATCTGCAAGGAATCTCAAATTTTTCTTCGGGATATGCTGCAATCGTGTCGATAAAGATTATTCAGAATTACAAAAAATCATAATACAAAAAAATAATAATCAAAAATATATATCCAAAGAGAAAAAGAAAAATACGGATGAATAAAGTCACATATACCATAAAACGTGAACTGGGCATATGTATGGTCATTGTTAATGCTGGAATTAGAGTCATCCTTAGTCTATGAGAGAAGCTACAAATCTGGGCGAGAAGATCATTTTCTATGTTGCAAGGTCGGGAAACTTTTCAAGGCAAATATTTTGTTATTTTTTCCAAGTTTATTTTCTTATCGTATAAATTAGGTTTAAACTCCGATGTTATTTCATAAGATCTTATCCTAGCTGGTCTGGTGGGAATCCCCTTCTTTTCTTTCCGTCATGATCTTTGTTTGTGGACTATAGAGGCGGTTATTGAACAAGAGCCGATGCATATTCGTCTACTGGTAAGAAAAACACGGGAAAATATCTAACCAAAGCATGTATTTGGCCGACAAAGGTCATGGGTTCGAACCCCACGATGTGCTAATAGTATATGCATCAGTTGTCTATATACCGAACGATTCTATTGACACACTTTAAGCATCGGTTCTAATTTTAACAACCGATGCTATTAACATATTCTGGCAGGAAATAAATCAACAAGAAAGCATCTTATTGTTTAGGCACGGGTTTGAATATTACACATTATGGTATTTCTTTTGTTCAATCCTCTTAAGCTCACATGTCTCGTTCATTCATACTCAAAAATCTTATCCATGTGCCTCATATAACCAAGAATTTAACTGAACTGTTTGTTTTCTGTGAGCTTCATCCCAATATTTGCCTTGTGAAAGATTAAGCATCAGGAGTGGTGGTACTTCAAGGGACTGTTAAAAATGGCCGGTACAGTTTCCATATTGTTAACTCCAATACAGAAGCACAACCGACATTTCTCTTGGTTATAGCAATTCTCACAAAGGCTATAAAGTTATCTTGCCAAACAACAAACTTCTCATTACCAGACACCATCTTTGATGAAAATACCTTTCCTTTCTACAAGGAATCTCACACTGGTGACAATGAATCTAACTCACATGTCCTTACCATTATTGTTTAGATTTACACATGAGATGATTACAAAAACACATGTGGGTATTTTGTCTTTCAATAAATCCATATTTAACTTACTAAATAATAATTACACCCTTCAACTATTCCAAAGACCATAATTTAATTGTATATTATTTATGACAAATGCCTTTACCAAAAGATACATGCCATTACAATGCTTTTATAACAAGCATGTTGCTAAACACTTACAGATTCACCAACACAAAGGGATCTCAAACAATAACAAAACCAAACTGAAACAACTTTGGTATTTTTTTCACAAAAAAAAAAAAAACATCCTCAGAAAACGAGCAACCACCATGGAGATGAAGCATAGTGATGATTCGATTCCTAGCCGCATGTCGAAGCTGCTTCCAAGCAAAGGATGTCTGTTTAGAATTGAAAGAAAAATGAGTCATGTGTAGCTGCTATAATTTATATCATGACCGAGGTCTGTTTGGAGAAAAAGATAATCTTACACGTAAAGTATATTATTCTTGATTGTTGATCCACTCTCCTTATCCATGGTCAGAATGAATATAACCATCTCTTAATTGGAGGTTCATTAATACCAATGGAAAATGGTGGGGTTTCATCGAAGTGGTCGTACTAGTCTTCATCTACGACATCGCTAACACCAAAAATACTCCTTTTGCTGGGGAGGACCAGGGACCACCTAGAGTTGGCATTATCATAAACATAAAAGACTTATTTTTCTTGTGATGCAAGTATAAATGGATCATCCCGATAACCCGATGGACTAAAATCAACTGAAGTGGATCCCAAATCATCTACCCTCACACCCCGTCCGTTGTCGACCCAACTACATCGAAAAAGAGGAATCTTAAACAATTTATAGTCAAGGTTCTAAATATCCTCAATGATCCCATATAACAACATAGAAGCATCCACTGGTCCTTTACTTTTCGCACTCAAATAATCGCTCGTTAATACAACTATTGAGACACCACTATTCAACATTACACTTTTATCATCCTGACGTCTCATGTAAAATATATACCGATTGATGTCATAACCTTCATAACACCTCACATGTGAAGCAGGTCCATATGCTAACCACTTGACTGTTTCAGTGATAGTATTAGGATGCCTAGATAACTCTTGCATTATCTTTGAACCATTTATGAAATGTGCGATTATGTTCCCTGGTCACCCATATTTCATCTTCCAAAGGGTTCTGCTGTTTTAAAATGGACATGTGCCGGTCGAGGTATGGATTGACCTCAGAAATGTGTTACAATACGAGTTTTTGTGCCTGGATGCGCATTTCAGAATTTGCGAAAAATGCTTTCAGCCCAATAGTACCTTTTCCTGTGAGCCTTCCCTCGTGGCGAGATTTAAGAATGCCAATAGTTTAAAAATTCACTAAATAATCCGTAAAAAACTCAATAACCTCCTCGGCAGCATAAACTTCAATGATACTCCCTTCAGGCAGAGAATGATTCCTCACAAATCCTTTAATATACCCATGTATCTCTCAAATGGGTAAATGTACCTCAAGAAAACCGGCACACACAACTTAACTTCTCGAACTAAGTGGACAATTAAGTGCACCATAATGTCGAAAAACGATGGAGGAATAACATTTCAAACTCGCATAAAGTTTTAACAACGTCGGCCTGCAAATCATCTAATTTCTCTGGATCAATAACTTTACTAGAAATTGCGTTGAAGAAAAGACAAAGCTTTGTTATGGTAGGCCTCACATCTCTTGGTATTGATCCTTGAATAGCAACTTGTAATATGTGCTGCATTAAGATATGACAATCATGAGATTTCATACCAACCAATTGTAGGTCCTTCATTGAAATGAGCTTTTTAATATTCGAAGAATAACCATAGGGAACCTTGATTTTATTCAAACACTCACAAAAACTAATTTTCTCTTGTTTAGAAATGGTATAACAAGATGGAGGTAGATAAGTTCGCTTGTCAGTTATTTTCGGTGCTAACTTCTCCCGTATCCCCATTTCCACGAAGTCTTGTCTAGACTTAATACCATCTTTTGTCTTACCCGGAATGTTTAATAATGTTCCAATATCACTGTCACATACATTCTTTTCAACATGCATCACATCCATACAATGTTTAACCAACAAATGTTCCCAGTATGGTAGACCCCAAAATATGGATTTCTTCTTCAAACACTCGTTGAGACAATTTTAGAATGTTCGCCGAACTCAACATAAATATCTTTCGCACGATCATAAATTGCGCATACGGATAATGGGAATCTAGCAACTCGGTTCAGAGTTTTCCCATTGAAAATCTTCTTTTTTCTGCTATAAGGATGCTGACTTGGGAGAAAGGCCCGGGTATCCATGAACACATTTTTTCTACCATTTTTCAGCCAAATACTACTTGTCTCATCTTCACAAATGGGGCATGACTTAGCTCCTTTGTTTGCATAACCTGACAAGTTACCATAGGCCAGAAAATCATTGATCGTGCAAAATATCATGGCTCGTAAGGTGAAATTTGTTTGAGTATAAGCATCTAAGACCGTCACACCGTCATTCCATAATTTTTTCAAATCTTCAATAAGAGGTGCCAAGTACACATCTATGTCATTCCATGGTTGTTTAGGTTCGGATATCAACAAAAACAGCATGATGTACTTGCGCTTCATGCATAGCCAAGGAGGAAGATTATAAATTGCTAATAGAACTGGCCAAGTACTATGACGACTGCTCATGTTTCCATGTGGGTTCATTCCATCCGTGCACAGTCCAAGACGAAGACTTCTCTTCTCACAACCAAATTCGGGAAACTTACTATCAATGTTTCTCCATTGCGAAGAATCGGCCAGATGTCTTAGTTTTCCATCCTTCTTCCTTTCTTTAGCATGCCACTGCAAATTCTTCTCTTCCTTTGCATTTGAAAACAACTGTTTGAATCTGGGAATAACCGAAAAATAGTACAACACCTTGGTCAGATGTCTTTTTTTATTTACAAGCACACCGTCATCATTGTCTGTTCTTTTATAGCGCGATTCTCCGCATTTTGGGCACTCCCGCAAATCCTTGAATTCATTCTGATACAATATGCAATCATTTGGACATGCATGTATCCTCTCGATCTCCAGACCCAACAGGCACAACATTTTCTTTGCATCGTAGGTTGAATTGGGAAGCTCGTTATCATCAGAAAATGCATCTTTTAGAAGATCTATTAACCTCGTGAAACTCGTATCACTCCATCCACTCTTTGCCTTTTGGTTATATAGATTAAGCATGGAAGATAACTTTGTAAATTTGGTACATTTAGGGTACAACGGTTTCCAGCATCAACGGATAATCTTTCAAACGCAGCAACATTATTGATCTCACCTCCTATATCATGCAACATTTCATTTAATCGATCACTGTCTACATCCTCATCGTTCTCTGTATTACTATAATTAGTATCATACGTGGACGAAGTTGTCGAGTGAGTTGTATTATCTATCGGAGGTAAAGTTTCACCATGCCATATCCATCGTGAATAACCTTCTTTAAAACCACGAAGTATCAAATGGATCTTCACTTGGTCTGTACTATAAAATTGTCTCAAACTTTTGCAATCAACACAGAGACACACAATCGTTTCCCAATCAGACTTTGTTTTATTCTCCACAGCAAATTTCAAAAAACTTTCAACCCCTTGAATATATTCAAGTGTATTACGTCTACCATACATCCAACTTCGATCCATTATGTATCAATGCACAATTGAATTAAAAACTTAATAAAAAAACTAACAAAGAAACAAAAATTAATTTACCAGAAAACTCCATATATAGGCATGTAACTTTGTTCATAATTTTTTTTCTTATTAATTACTGTTTTTTTATTATTCTGTTTTCTTGACCTAATATATATTGTGTTAGCTAGGTTCATATTATATTAAAATTAACATTGTGATAACAGTTTCAACTTATTATAATTATTATTATGTTAAGCAAACCAAAGTCGACAATCGAAAGACAAGTGTGGCTCCAATATTAACCATTCATCCATTGTTTTAACTTATTTTTTAAGTATTATTCGCATCATCATAACTTGCATTGTTCAGAGGGTACAATTGACAATAAGATTCAGAGATGGCCATGAAGGAGTGAACTTTGTAAACATGCATAGTGAAATGCCTTAGGATGTACTATATTTATGTGCATCAGTAAAACGAAATCAAATTATAATTACATTACTCTGTTATTAGGCTACATTTGTTTACTTGATGTTTTATTAGGCGATTCACTTTTAAAATAAAAGAGAACAATGTATGAGTTAACTGAACTTCTTTGTAATTTTTATTCCTTACAGTTCAAAACAAACCTAAATTTTATTTATTCCTTACTATTAATTAGCACATAGTAATTAATTAAAAAATTGCACACAATAATTGAAAATAGTGATTCTTATTCCAATTAGCAAAACTCTAAAAAGTTACAAATGCCAAAAAAATAAAGCGTCGACAGCCTTCCTCTTTGTCCCCGCCTGAGCACGACCCACATCATCATCATCAAACTGTGTACCAAGCTTGGTGATGAGAACGGATTCGATCTTGGAGATGGAGAGCACCACCTCACCCCAATGAGCATTTATACTACTCAAAATGTGGGTGAGTGTTTTTAACTGGCTGATTACGTTCCGCATGTCTACGAAATGTGCTTCCTGCATTTGCTTCATCAATGCGACAATTTTTTTTTCCTGAGTTTCCAATAGCTTGCAAAGCGGTCCCAAAATTGTGTCGTCAGCCATTATTTATGATGGAGATTAAATTTTTATTTAGCCAAAAAGGTGCAGTTTAGTTATGAAGATTAATATTTTCCACAAACAGAGGTATTTATACAAGTTTAGTGCACCTCTTTGAATTCTCAATGCCTTTTCAATTTCCCGATGCATCGATGCCTTTTCAATTTCCATTGTGTGAACAACACAAAATTCTATGATAAATAAATGCTACTTCACGCCTTTTCATATATGTGCAGAAAAATTATATGTAAAATAATAAAAATAAGAAATAAATAAATACCTTGAGCAGATCAATTTGCAAAGAGATGGTGCACAAAGAGGCAAAACTAAGCTGCTAGGTTTTCGTGGGTATTTCAAAAATTCAATTTCAAATTCAATAGCAAAGATGAAAGAAATTTCGGTAGAATAATGGGATATGATTCGAACTTCTGTTCATCAATTATGAATGTGATGATTCAATTCAGAATTTTAAGTTTTTCTTCACCAATTTTAAAAATGCCTGCATTTTAGAGAAGACATCAATTTAAAATATGCACCGGTTGTTCTGATAGAGACCGATGCATATTGGATGATCCCAAAAGTATTAGCATCGATTAACTGACAACAATCGATGCTATTATTATCAATCCAGATTTCAAATTATTATATGCATCGGTTTCAAACAAAAACCGATGCATCAGGTTTTGAAATTTTGCTCAGAAGTTTTAATTCACTGTTTTCCCGCGATGCACGCGTAATTATAATATACATAGGCATCACCCCTAACAAAGAACCGATGCTCGTATACGGTTATAGGCATTGATTGTTTGTCGAAAAACCGATGACTTTATCTTTTAAAGAAATTTGGGATTTTTTTATTATAATAATCATCGGTTGTTTCGACCAACCGATGATACTTATTTTTCCCGGACCATATAGGCATCAGTTATTTTTTAAAATCGATCCCGAAAACTTTAGTTTATTACCAAAAAAAAAAACCGCGCGACTTTAGGCAACGGTTCTTTTGCAGAACCGATGCTCGTATTTGGTTACAAGCATCGGTTGTTCGACAACAACCGATGCCTATTTATTTAAATGAATTTTTTTTAGATTTTTTATTATTATAAGCATCGGTTGATATGGAAAAACCAATACTAATAATTTTTCACGGAATATATAGGTATCGGTTGTTGTAAACAACCGATGCCTATAACTTTTATTTATAACAAAAAAAACCGTGCGTTTTTAGGCATTGGTTCTTCTGAAGAACCGATGCTCGTATTTGGTCATAGGCATCGATTGTTTGACCACAACCGATGCCTATTTATTTTAATGAAATTTAGTAAATTTTTTATTATTATAAGCATCGGTTGTTTTGAATAAACCGATGCTAATAAATTTTCCCGGACTATATAGGCATCGGTTGTTTCGGAAAACCGATGCCTATAACTTTTATTTATTACAAAAAAAAACCGCGCGATTATAGGCATCAGTTTTTGTATAAGAATCGTTGCCTATAACTTTTTTTAATTATAAAAAAGAACCCGCGCGATATTAGGCATTGGTTGTTTACAACAACCGATGTCTGTAATCATGTTCCGATGGCGTTTTTTTGTAGTAGTGAAACTTCTTATAAAAAAATGATTTACCTGAAAAAATATATAATATAATATTATCTTATTTCCCATTTTTCTTATTTTTTTTAAAGATTAGAGGCAATTAAATTTAGAAATATATAAAAAGTCATTACTTGTAACTTTTTATTAGCTCTAAATTTATAAATTTAGTAATATTGACCTTTTTTATTATTTTATATTTATTGAAAAATGAATGGTATATTCTACTCGATAAGTAATGAAAATAACTTAGAGAAACATACAAACTATACGATAAAAAATATATTTTAACATTGTCTTTTTTTTAATAGAAGAATATTACATAAATTTAATAACTAAAATAATAAAATTAATAATAAGATCTCATTATACTTTATGTAAAATACGATAAAAGATCAATGTATTCATTGACATATCATATTGTGTTGAAATCATAGTTCTAAAAACCGAACCGGTCATCGAACCAGTAAACCTACAGGTTCAGTGGTTCACAGGTTCAACCGAGGTTGGACCGGATATAATAATAATAATAATAATAATAATAATAATAATAATAATAATAATAATAATAATAATAATAATAATAATAATAATAATAATAATAATAATAATCTAATGTCATTATTACAACTCTAATAAAGAGATACAATACAAGTCCAACAACTTCATATGTAAGAAAATTCAATAAAATAAAGAGAAACCAAATAAAATAGTTCAAGTCTAATATCATTATTACAACTCCAACAACTTCAAAATGTAAGAAAATTAACCATCATAATCTGTATTTATTTGTGCTGCAAGTCCAACATCTTCAAAACCAAACATGCCATTCATTCCATCATTACCATCTTCAAAAGAAATCAAATTAGATGTCTCCGACATATTTATGTCCATGTCCACTTCAGCACGATCTAATCAAGTTCCAAACAACGATCAAATTAAATGATGCAAAAAAAAGAGACAATGGATAATACTATTTTTTCTATAATTTTAACTCACCAATAATAAGAATAGCATTATCATTATAAAAATTAGGTTTTCAACTTCTTCCTCAGCAAATTCTGGTTGAGGGTCTTCTTCCGACACCCAAAAATAAAGCTTATCAATGCATCAATAAGATCATAAGATCTTTTATTTTGATGCATCCTGGTATAAGAATTACAAGATTATCATAAGTTTCTAGCATAAAAAAATCCACCTAAGTAAAAGCATTGATAATTATATATCGACATACGTTGTTTTTAAGCGCAAGTTATAGGTCACATAAAAATGATCACAGAGTCGTTGATGCTCCAATCTATTCCTTCTTTGGGTATGAGTCATATCAAATAAACTCCAATTTCTATTGCACCCTGAAGATGAAGATGTTTGACTCAAGATGCGAATTGCAATGGTTTTCAAAACAGGAACACTACTGCCAAATAATCTCCACAATTCATCTGCATGCATAAAGTAAGATTGCCTTCAATTATCAATTGTTTAATATAATTATTAAATTAAGAGCTCTGAATATAAATAATATCCTATCAACTATAATTTATTAAAAAACTAAATGTTAAATATAAATAACCTGGATTAAGTGATTTTGCAGCCGTTAAACAAGATGGTCTAGAAAAACTCTCCAAGAGCTCTCTATACACACGTATTCCTTCATTGCTTTAACCGAATCACAGCATATGCTCATTATGTCCAATAAATCTATCAAAACTTGCAAAACTCTATGCTTTTCAACAAAACTTTCATCATAAAAGAAAGTTGGGTTTAAAAAGTAAGCTTCGACATGGATACTACGTTGCAAATGGTTATCCCATCAGGACTTAATGATGTTAGTGTAAGACTTGTATAAGAGTTTTCTCCTCTTGAACATCTCTTTAATGCCATTCTTAGATCTTTGCATACCTTCATACACATATCCCAAAGAAGATTTTTCATTGGTATTAACAAGTATGAACAGTCTAATAAGAAGGCCAGCAAGTTTCACCACTATTAGACAATCTTGCAAAAATTCACTGTCCAATATAATCTCATTAACAACTTTTCCATTAGAACTTCTTGCCAATCTATGTCCAGTAAAGTGTTTATCAACAACCAAAGCTTTCGAGTCTTCCTTATGATCACAAATACTTTTCAAAGTAATGAAAACTGTAGCAAAACGAGTTTCCCCTAGATGAACTTTATCCTTCCAACCTGCCCTCTTTCTAAGCCAAGATAAAAATATCATGTTAATCCGACCTGAATATGCTGGACCTGAGGAAGGCCCTAATTGGGATGACCTGAGTTGTCGTTCTATGCCTTAAGAAGGAAAAGGGGGCGAAATGGTCCAGACTTGGTAGGGACATTCCTGATCTGGATTTTGATAGTCCGGGAGAGACCCACCTGGCGCAACCCAGGAAAGAAAGGGGGACTGAGACGTTGGGTAAGGCTGTCCCTGGAAGATATTACCCTGACCTGATCTGAGGCCTTGACCTTGGATAAGGTTCTAAGAAGAATAGGCCATGATTTTAGCATGAGACAAGAGCTGTCTTGTTCTTGGCAATAACTTCCTGACTAGAGTAGCGTTGGGTAATGGCCCGGGATTCACAGATTCTGTTTCTGGGATCTCGGAAAGACCCTACGTGATAGACAAACTATAAATATCTCAGCCCCAAGGCTGAGAGAGGTATGATTTTTCCAACACACTTCTCTTGATTTAGATTATTCCGATCAAAACGCTTACTGACTTAAGAATCGGAGAGGTTCCACCGGAAAACCCCCATTGGTCCTTTCTAACGTGTTTTTGTGTATAGCAGGCCGGGAAATTCTCAGGCGGAGATGCAGTTTCTTTGTGGCCAATCTTTTTGGGTGAAACACATGTGATTATAAACAAAGACTGTAACCTTAGAACCAAGAGATGCGAGGTTACTTATATGTGGTAGTGAAGAGATATTTAAAAATAAGATTCAAATAGTGAGCTGCACAAGGAGACCAAAAGATATTATCATACTTTTCATGATTAACCTCCCAGCCGCTACATAATTCACTGCATTATTAATCACCACATGCACAATATTGGCAGGCCCAACCCATTCAATCACATCCACAAAAAATTTTAATAACGTATTTCCATCTTTCACCATGTTAGAAGCATCATCTGATTTGATAAATATCATACCTGTGGGGAAATAAACCAAAATGTTTATCAGTGTTCTTTGCCTTTGATCGGTCCAACCATTAGCCATAAGTGTGCATCCAGAATCTTTCAAATTGCTTCGGTAATTATAAACAAGAAGCTGGCACTCCTTTCTGCAATCCCCTAATAAATTCACTCGCACTTCATCATAAGAAGGACCTTTGAAGCCAGGTCTAATATCGGCAACAACATCTCGAGAAAATAAGGAGACCGAACAATGTTAAATGGAATGCAAGCAACAAATAACCATCTAACTATTGCCAACTTAGCCTTTCTCACAGCTTCTTTACTAGCAAAAACACTTTTGAGGCTTGGTTGGGCTCCTGGAGTTGTTCGAGATGCAAAGTACTTATCTATCGAACCACAAGTAGCCTTTCTCTCTCTTGAACTTGCTGGAGGATGCGTGGATACTTCTTGCACTTCTTCTTCAAAATCTTCGTCATAGTCTTCGCTATAATTGATTTTTGAATCATTTCTATTTTTCTGTACATCATCCAAGTGCGCTGCATTGACATCTAATATCATGAGGAATGGATTTACATCGATCTATTTGTCCTTATTTGCTAGATATTGTTTCATTCTATGAATTCCACCTCCTCTAAACTTGTTCAAACAATAAGTACAAGTGTACACTTTCGATCCATTTTCTTCGACGTAAGTCAAATATCTCCAAGCTGGATCATTCTTCCCAAGAGTAGAGTTTATAGATTTCTTATCTTTATTTGGCGTACTCTCTCTTGGCTAACCTATTATACAAATGAGGAAAAAATGTCAATAACACGTGAGTAATCCAATAGCAATCATAAATTAATCAAACAACTAAAACAAGAAATATATTATGATGAAAAACGGTAACTTTATGTTTAAAAGTATTATTTATAAGCAAAACTTAGTTATATAGTAATATATTATGTTTGCTAAGCAGTAATTACTAATTACTTTATTTATACAGTAACATATTTTCTAAGCAGTAATTATTTCACTTCTTATCAAAAGCACACATTTTCTAATCTAATAATCTCTTTCCAGAATGTAGAAAAGCCTCTAGTTGCTTTCATAATCATCTCACATTATTTCATTTCTTTTTGTTATTTGTCTAACACATTTAATAAAAAGTTTAGATGAGCTTTTGTATTTCTTAGATAATCATACTGAAAGATAAAATCATACAGTCATGGGAAAACAGATTGAAACATACAGAACAACAGGGCATGCCAAAAAAATAAAAAAGGAAATAGGAAACCACAAGAATAAAAGTAGGTCACATAAAGAGACACATCACACAAGTCTATTGACCTTTTACAGAACATGCTAAAACACAAACTTAATAGGTACGGAAAACTTGAGGGCTTCTAACACAGGCTCCATCCAATGAACATTATACATGACAACAGTCAGTCCAATTAGTAATTGATTGTATAACATGACCAATCAACTTCTCATTATTCATCAGTCTGGGAAATTTTAGCATGTAAAAAAGCAGGCACAAGAATATTTATAATCATCTCACATTATTCCATTTCTTAGATGTTAGATGAGCTTTTGTATTTAACTCTTGCTATATTTTTTAATGTGCATATATTTTACCCAGCTGACATCAAGGTTTTGTTTTTTCAGAACATTAAAGCTCAATCATCTAATGCATCTCAATTAGCAAATTAAAAAAAAAAAAAAAAAACAAAAACTACAGCTTCAGGGTTTGAAAGAAATCAAAAGCGCACATGTATGAAAATGAATTATAATGTATAACCAAATAAAAGCCATGGAATTAAGAGCTCAATTTATGAAAAATCAATTTCCCCCCAATTCATAACCTAACCCCAAAACACACAAAGAAAGATGAAGAAAGAAAGAAATTTTTACCTGGCGGATCAAACAAAGACGAACCCTTACAGCTTGTGCACAAGTGCGCTGTTCAACGTAGGAGATGGGTGACGTGGAGGGGTGCGCCGTTCAGATTTTCACCATTTTGTTTTTTCCTTTCGGGACGGGTAGTTCAAAGAATGGTTCAGAGACCCATCAGTTTTTTTATTTAATTAAAGAATAAGAAAGCAATTTAAAAAAAAAAACGACGCCATTTTATCTGCCAAATGGACCGGTTGAACCGCCACAGGATCACCAGTTGGACCGGTTCATTACCGGTTTGACCAGTTTTGTACCAGTTTTCAAGCTAATAATTTTGGTGTGAAAACCGGACCATTGTGATGACCGGTTCCCGGTTGAACCGGCCGGTCCAATCTTGTTTTCAGAACCATAATTGAAATATGATAATTTTAAATAAAAAATTACGAGACAAAATAAAATAATTTTTTTTGCTCATTTGTGAGTTAATATAGTTTTACATATCGCCCACTAACAGTTTTTCCTTATATACTGATTAACTATTTCCAAAAATTAGAAAAAAAAATATGAATAATTATTTTAATACTATAGTGATAAAAATAATTTTAAAGTCATATATATAATCCAAGTTTTATAATGAATAAAAAGGTGAATTCCATAAGATACTAAAGAGAGGAGGCAAGAGTTTGGTATAAACTATGTATGTGCATTTGTAACTATAATATTTAAAGATTCTATAAAACTTATCTTTTAATGAGATTCACAAGAATCCACTAAAAATTGAGAATAATGGAATTCTATAGAATTTTAAGTTGAGAATACCATATTTTCATGGAATCTACTCTCTTTTTTTCTTTTTCAGAGAAAGAAAGATAGATTATTGAAGGTGCTGAAAATTAGCAAGCTTTGGTTGACAAACGAAGTTCGGCTATGAAATCCAAGAGCTCTCTAACAATTGATACGACTTAGCGTAAAAAGTAAAACCATGAGTGGTACAATTATGTGCTCTCCCAATCCAATAGAAACCTATGATTGATTAATCCTTCCTGAGAAATAGAATGTCTTGGAGTAGAGGCAGACATGAGATCATAGTAGCTTCACCAAGTACACAAAAGTTAGAAAACTTGAGGTCGTGAGCCATAGAGAGAGGAGGGCCAAAGTTTCATCTTCCTATGGGTAAGTGACACCAATAATTTTTTTTACTACATCCAAATAGAAATTTGCCATCGTGCGACTCGACAAAAATGTTTAAATGTGAGCAACCATGGGTCAAAGCTCATAGAGAGGGTAGAGCCAAGGATATCTTTCTAGACAATTATTCAATTATGGAAGTCTGTGAGAGAGACGACTACTGTTGATATGTCTTGAATCTCTCGCTTCAGCGAGTTGTACGGGGGTCTCGCAATTTTGGGCCTTAAGCCCAATTTGGTGTATTATCTCAATATTATAAATATGGTCTTTGAGATCAGAAATCTGTAACCCTAATCAGTAATAAAATCCGTTCTTCTCTCTGCCCGTGGACGTAGCCAATTTGGTGAACGACATAAATCTGTGTCTTCTTTACGTTTTCTATTTATTGCTTTATAATCATATTCATTCATAACAACTACTGAGTGGAGGATGTTGTTCGGGTAATGATACAATCCCTAAAAAATTGGCTATTTTGGTGAACCCACAAGTGGTTACTAAAACATGGAAAAAGTTCAATTCTTGGATGTTATCAGAGAGTAGAATCTCTCTAAACCAGAGATCTGTGAGTGGTTGCATGTCCAAGATTAAGAATCCAAAAAGCCCAGCCTCCTTCCAAATTAATATTGACTGTGGACAATCAAAGAGAATATGGCACATAGTGGCCCACGGAAGGTTGCAAAAGTGGCAGACCAAGTCCAATGTGAGGCCACGCTTAGCCAAGTTATTAGAGGTGGTAAGAGAATTCGTGAAAAAACACCATAAGAAGTGGTGATCTTACTTGGAACGCGTAGCAGCCAGAGTTTTTTTCCACAAAGGGTTAGTGCCCCTACTAGACGAGGAACCAGGATGGTTGTCAGAACTCGAATTGAGCAGGTTATGTGCAATGTGGTAAGCAATTTAATAGTGTGTTTGCCATTTTTGTTATGATGAAACATCCACCGATCAAGAGTAGTAGTGACATAAATTGAGAGCAAGAGAATGAGTAAAGCTTCATCTTTATTAAATATGTTCTAGAATAAATCAAATTTCCAAACACCACTAGAGTAATCAATCTATCAAGTATAATGTGATTCAGTTCACTGTACGCCAATCATAATAGTATATTAATCATTCTCTCGAAGTGATCAAATCGTAGATTCAAAGTATGAAACAACGTATCCGTTAAAGTCATACTTAGAACTCCAAAGGGTTTAAAAGATTTGTTTAAAAGTTTGTACAACTTTACTATTAATCTCAAACCTCTGAGTCTCTTTGATTAAAGTGTTTCATGTTTGAAAGCCTATTGATAAACCTCATCTCTCGAGTTATGATTTAACAAGCTAGTACTTTTGAAAGTTTGTGAATCAACTAAAATATAAGAAACACAATCAATTATTTATCACTTACGAACATGAAATCAAAACACAAAAGTAGTAAAGGGATCATACCTGATGAAAGAAATATAATAACATTATCCAGTCACTGTTATTCTAAACCCCATAATAAAGAAGCTTAGCCAGAAATGTTTAACAAGTCATTCACACTATTCATCGAACAAATTATAGACCTAATTAAAAGTAAGGATGAAAATAACCAAAATGGTTGATGCCGATTCTTTCGAGTTGTTTCTCACTCTCAAACTCTATGATTCTTACAAAAATAAAATCTAAACTAAAATATTAGTGTATGATAATATAGGATGTTTTCTAATGAAAAGATGATGTTGTATGTTAAGATGATGTATCTGGACAGCAACCCAGGCACCTTTTACACGAGAAAATCAAATCTTCCTCATTAAATCTAATTCTGAGCCGATTTCTAATGCTTGTTGGCTCATTATCGACCATACTATCAACCGATAGTCGAATCAATGTCGTAAAAACATGGTCTAGTAGCGACCCCACTATCGACCGATACTCGTATCGATAATGGTCTTCTGGCCTCCTCTAGCTTAGTGGGCTCGTGGGCTTGCTCTGGACTTGATCCAGTGTTCTCCTTTCTTCCTCAGCTCTTGCCCAAATCTTCATTCCTGTCATCTTTAAACCCAAATTTGGTCTGAAATCCTTCAATAACAATAAAAACGTATTAAACGCGTAATAATGCTCAAATAATATTAAATTAAGTTAAAGACGATATATATGCACAAACAAGAATTGAAACATAACTATATAAATCCCAAATGGTGCATAAAAATTGTGTTATCACCCCAAAATTGCATGTAACTGATCATTCTCCAATCGTGTGAAATGTGGAGTAGAATTCAATTATAATTTAATTGTAGTCGTCATTCTTAATCGATGCAAACTTAGTACACCCGAGCACTTCCAGATATCTCATAATATCGAAATCATGAGGGGCCCTATTCACATTGGCCCATTGCTCCACTCGACACATATTGAGCGCTAGTAGTGTTCCAAAGTTTCAGGACCCGAGCGAGGTAAAATGATCACATTCGTCACTCATATAAAAAAAATGAGGCTTCATATTGGGCATCCAGGTTTCGTCTCTTACTTGATTTTGGAGCCATAAGAATTGAAGTTTGAGGTAATCGAAGGATTAAGAAGGAATAACGAGCTCTTTGAAGGGGGAGAAAAGTTGACCCAAATGCGAAAAAGTCACCAAGGAGGCGAGAAAAGTTCACGTGACTCACAAGATCGAATTGGAAGAAAAGCTTTGGTTTAGGAAATTTGTCGAACACGTTGTATGGAATTTTCCAAAGGGACGAATTATATAAAATTTGAAGATGAAAACCACCAATTCTCAAACTAGTACCAACCAAACACAAACAATATACCAATCTATCCAATAACCAAATTGAGTTCCAAGAGAAGTACCTTGAAAATGAGACAAAACATAGCAGAAAAATACACAATGTATTTATGAGAAAAGGAATCGGGCTATTGCGGGCTGCTGGGTTGATGTCGGTTGGGCGGCCAATGGCTGGAGGTTCGCCAAAGCTTGCGGTGCTGACTTTCCAGAAGTGAGAAACAACGGAATGGAGCAAACAAGGTTCTTGTGCATGTGTTGTTATGAATAAATGAAAGTGAAACACTTAAGAGACATTTTTTTAATCTGCCTCCAGAACCGGGTGGGGTCACGGGCGTATTGGATCAGTGGGGTTGACTGAAATGGACCGTAAGGGAGCAAACAACATTGACCATTGCATCAACCACACATCGATGGCGGCAGAAGCGTCGGCCAACTTCATAGAGCGATAATTGGTATCGATGTTCTAAGACAACTCGTGTTGACCTGTGTGGAACAGCCGAGTGGTCGAGACGAGGAGCAAACTTGGCTAGTGATAGTGTTAACATGCACGTCGACTATACATTGACTGGGGCAGTTGGAACATCGACCAGCTTCAGTGAGTGAGAAATGGCATCGATGATCGAGATGACCTGTGTTTACCTGCTTAATGCTGTCGGAGTACCCAAGACTTAGCCAACACGGTGTGGTAGTCTCCCTGTTTTTTGCCGTTTTATGCTAATATTTTAAGTAAAAGTCCTGATCCTTCACAAAAAAAGAAAAAAAACATCTAAATCAATGACCCTCCACTCATAGACACAATACTTCTAAAAGAAAACAAATAAAAACAAGTTAAATAAAAGATACAATTTAGAAGATTTATTTTAATAAAACTACAAAAAAAAAAAGAAGATAAAATAGAAATGAAAGCTTCAGTTGCCTCCCAAGAGGCACTTGTCTATTATCATTAGCTTGATGACTTCACCATTTCATTAAGATTTGGCAATGGGAGCATCATTAAGGATGATGAATTCCTTGTTTTGAGGTTGCAATGACCAGTGGAGATAAGGCTTAACACAATGGCCATTTACTTGAAAGTGATCTTGTGTTTTTATATCGTAAAATTTGACCCCTCTGTATGATATCACATCTTCAACTAAGAACGGGCCACTCCACTTAGACTTAAACTTCCTGAGACACAAATGAAGAAGAGAATTATAAAGTAGAACTTGCATTCAGGGCTCGATATTCTTAGGAACAAGCTTCTTCTCGTGTATGAGCTTAATTTTCTCCTTATAAATCCAAGAACTCTCATACGCCTCATTTCTACTCTCGTCAAGTTTTAAAATTTTAAGTTATCTTCGTCTCTAACTTGCTTTAGGTTTAATTTACAGCTTTGATGACACAATATGCTCGATGCTCCATTTTGACCAAAAGGTGACATTCTTTCTTATAATTAGCCGATAGATACTAATTCAAAGAACCATGTGATATGCCCAAAGGGCGTCATTCAACTTATTGGACCAATCTCTGCGGCTTGGCTGAACAATTCTCAAGAATGCATTTAATTTGCATATTGCTCATTTTGGCTTAGCCCAACATTTGATTGTGATACGCTATGACCAACTTGTGCTTTATTCTATACTTAACCACCAAACATTGGGAAAGCTTGTTGCAAAAATTCTTGTCTCCATCGCTTATAATTACTCATGGAATTCCAGAATGGATAAAATGTTCTCTTTAATGAATTTAAGCACTACCTCGGTATCAAAATTTCTAGTAGGGATGGCCACGACCCACTTCGACACTTAATCAACCCCAAACAAGATATATTCATAATCGAATGACTTGGTTGACCCATGGAATCTATTCACCAAACATCGAATACCTCAACCACAGGGTTTCTCATCAAAGGCATCAACCATTTTTCAAATGCTACCCGATCTTTGGCACTGATCACAAGTTTTATAATATGAATGAGCATCTTTAAAAAGTGATGGTCAATAAAAAATCCGATTGTAAAATCTTGAAATTGCAGTCTTTTACCCTCCAAAGTGAATGCTTCATTGACGATCATGGAAAAAAGACAAAATATCTTGTTTCTCTTCCTCGTGAATACATCTCCTTATCATTCCATCTTTTTCGATCTTGACAATTAAGGATCATCCTAATAGTAACCCCTATTATTGGTAAAAAGTCTCTTCCTTTCTTTGAAGGATAGATTAGGATGCAAAACATCTCAAGCGAGATAATTCATTATATCGGCATACCAATGGGTGTGGAAAACACTAAACAAGTTCTCATGAGGAAGATCTTCACCAATAACGACATGCTTTTGATGAATAATGGTACCATCACAAACAAGTAGCTGAGTAAGGTGATTGGCAACAACATTCTCACAACCTTTTTTATACCTAATTTAACTTCAAACTCTTGAAGTATTATAATACACCAAATCAAATGTGGTTTTGATTGAGGTTTGTTAAAAAGATAATGTAAAGCCACTTGATCTCTATGAACTATCTCTTGTGAACCAATAATATAGGAATGAAGTTTTCAGGAGAAAACACTATGGCTAAGCTTTTATTTATGGTTGTATAATTTGAGCATCATTCAAAATTAAACTAGAAAAATAGACCACAGGAAGAAGTTTATCAACGTGTTACCCCAAAAATGGACCCCACCATGTCATTTGATGCATCACACATGATCTCGAAAGGAAGGGACTAGTCAAGAACAACCATTAGAGCTATAGTCAAACTTTTCTTTCAAGAAATAAAATCTAACAAGCAAGACTCGTCAAACAATCATCATACCATTGCCAAGAAAATGGCATAATGGGTTGCTAATTTTTGAAAGATCCTTGATAAAATGCCTATAAAAACCCGCATGCCCCAAGAAAATTTTAATTTCTTTCACATTCACGGGGGGAGATGAGTTTTTAAATAAAATTTATTTTTGCTCTATCCACCTCAATTCCCCCTAGAAGACACAACATGACACAACACTATACCACTCCTAACCATAAAGTAGCTTTTCCCCACAACTTAATGTCAAATTACTCTAAACACTTCATTCAAGTACACCAGACAAATAATTAAGACATTGGAAAAACAAAGAATCATAAATACCTTAATGTAATTGTCTATCATGTCGGGGAAAATAGAGATCATACACCTTTGAAAGTCATTTGGGCATTGCATAAACCAAACGACATGCGTCGGAAAGCATAAGTGCCAAATGGGCATGTAAAAGTGGTCTTTAATTGCTCTTCTGGTGCAATTGTGATTTGATAACAACCAGAGAGCCATCAAGAAAGCAATAAAAATGATGCCTGACAAGATTATCCAATATTTGGTCAATGAATGAATGAGGGAAGTAATCCTTTTTCATGACGAGATTCAATTTTCAAAAATCAACACACAATCACTACCCTGTAGTCCTTTGGGTAGGAACAATCTCACCTATGTCATTTTCAGTAACGATTATCCCACCCTTATTGGGAACTACATGGAACGGGCTCATACATTTGCTATCTTCAATCAAGAAGACCATACCTTCAATGATGAGCTTTAAGATCTCGACTTTCACCACCTCCATCATATTTGGGTTTAAATGACATTAACACTCTCTTGACGATCTTTCTCCTCTGAGAATGATCCGATGTATACATGTAGAGGGTCTAATACCCTTGATATCACCAAGACTTCATACTACGAATCTTCTCTTAAGCACAACTATCAATGCCTTATTTTTGTCTTGAGATTGCTCGATAAAAATAATGACAAATTCTTTTTCTCCATCTTCTAAGAACATGTACTTAAAATTTCTTAGAAGAGGCTTAAGTTCCAACTTGGGTTTGGCATTTTCACTTGAAACCTCAAAAATGTAAACCATACCCTCCGGCATGGTTCTGAAAATCGGACCGGTCATCGAACCGATAAACCTACAAGTTCAGTGGTTCACGGGTTCAACCGTGGTCGGATCGTATATATATATATATATATATATATATATATATATATATATGATTAGGATCAAATGAGAACCATGTCCTTATATGTGAACCTAGGGTCAATTATGGGCCTTAGATCTAATTAAATGGATGAATCACATTTTTGTGTATTTCCTTATTTGATTAAAAGCATTAGGACTGTATAATAAAAACATTGCTGATGTATATAACTAAAATATCAATAAAGCACTGTGATTATGTAATAAAAGCACTAGTTTCTAGGTTCGCAAATAATGACATGGTTCTCATTTGAACCCACCCCTATATATATATATATATAATAAAAATAATAATAGTTCAAGTCTAATATCATTATTACAACTCCAACAACTTCAAAATGTAAGAAAATTAACCATCATAATATGTATTTATTTGTGCTCCAAGCCCAACATCTTCAAAACCAAACATGCCATCCATTCCATCATTACCATCTTCATAAGAAATCAAATTACATGTCTCCGACATATTTATGTCCACGTACTTCAACACGATCTATTCAAGTTCCAAATAACATTAAATGATGCAAAAAAAGAGACAATGGATAATACTATTTTTTTTTGTAATTTAAACTCACCAATAATAGGAATAACATTATCATTATAAATTAGGTTTTCAACTTCTTCCTCGTTAAATTCTTGTTGAGGGTCTTCTTCCGACAACCAAAAATCAAGATTATCAATGCATCAATAAGATCATCTGATCTTTTATTTTGATGCATCCTGGTATAAGAATTACAAGATTATCATAAGTGTCTAACATAAAAATTCAACCAAAGTAAAAGCATTGATAATTATATATCGACATACCTTGTTTTTAAGCGCAAGTTATAGGTCACATAAACATGATCACAAAGTCATTGATGCTCCAACATATTTCTTATTTTGGTATGAATAATATCTAATAAACTCCGATTTCTTTCGCACCCGGGAGAGGAAGATGTTTGACTCAAGATGCGAATTGCAATAGTTTTCAAAATAGGAACATTACCGCCATATAATCTCCACCATTCATTTGCATGCATAAAGTAAGATTGCCTTCAATTATCAATTGTATAATATAATTATAAAATTAAGAGCTCTGAATATAAATAATATCCTATCAACTACAATTTATTAAAAAAATAAATGTTAAATATAAATAACATGGAGTAAGTGATTTTGCAGCCGCTAAACAAGATGGTCTATAAAAACTCTCCAAACGCTCTCTATACACCCGTATTTCCTTCGTTGCTTTAATTGAATCACTGCATATGTTCTTTATATCCAATAAATCTAGCAAAACTCTATGCTTTTCAACAAAACTTTCGTCATAAAAGAAAGCTGGGTTTTAAAAGTAAGCTGCAGCATTGATACTACGATGCAAATGCTTATCCGATCGAGCCTTAATGATGTTAGTGTAAAACTTGTATAAGAGTTTTCTCCACTTGAATATCTATTTGATGCCATTCTTATATCTTTGCATACCTTCATACACATATCGCAAAGAAGGTTTTTCATCGGCATCTACAAGTCTCAACAGTCTAATAAGAGGGCCAGCAAGTTTCACCGCTATTTGACAATCTTGCCATAATTTATTGTCCAGTATAATCTCACTAACAACTTTTCCATTAGCACTTCTTGCCAATCTATGTCCAGTAAAGTGTTTATGAACAACCAAAGCTTGCAATTCTTCCTTATGATCAAAAATACTTTTCAAAGTAATAAAAATTATAGCAAAACGAGTTTCCCCTGGACGAACTATCTCCTTCCAACCTGCCCTCTTTATAAGCGAAGATAAAAATACCACGTGATTATAAATAAAGACTGTAACCTTAGAAGCACGAGATGCGAGGTTACTTATATGAGGCAGCGAAGAGATATCTTTCAAAATAAGATTCAAACAGTGAGTTGCACAAGGAGACCAAAAGATATTATTATACTTTTCATGAATTAACCTCCCAGGCACTACATAATTCGATGCATTATTAGTCACCACATGCACAATATTTGCAGGACCTACCCATTCAATCACATCCACAAACAAATTTAATAACGTATTTGCATCTTTCACCATGTCAGAAGCATCAACTGATTTGACAAATATCATACATATGGGGCAATAAACAAAAAGGTTTATCAGTGCATCCAGAATCTTTCTAATTGCTTCAGTAATTATAAACAATAAGTTGACACTCCTTCTTTCAATCTCCTAACAAATTCACTCGCACTTCATCATAAGAAGGACCTTTGAAGCCAGGTCCAATACCCGCAATAGCATCTAGAGCAAGTTGAAAAAAGGAGACAGGACTGCGTTAAATGGAATGCAAGCATCATATAACCATCTAACTATTGCCAACTTAGCCTTTTCCACAATTTCTTTACTCGAAAAAAACAGTTTTGAGGCTTGGTTGGGCTCCTGGAGTTGTTCGTGATGCAAAGTACTTATCTACTGAACCACAAGTAGCTTATCTCTTTCCTGTAGTTGATGGAGGATGCGGGGATACTTCTTGCTCTTCTTCTTCAAAAGCTTCATCATAGTCTTCGCTATAATTGATTTTTGAATCATTTTATGTTTCTTCACTTCCTCCTTGTGCGCTGCCATTTGACATCTAATATCACGAGGAACGGATTTACATGAAACTATTTGTCCTTATTTCCCTGCTAGATGTTATTTCATTCTATAAGTTCCCCCTCCTCTAAACTTGTTCAAATAATAAGTACAAGTGTACACTTTCGATCCATTTTCTTCGACGTAAGTGAAATATCTCCAAGCTGGATCATTCTTCCCACGAGTAGAGTTTGTAGATTGCTTATCATTATTTGGCGTACTCGCTTCTTGGCTAACAAAGTCATCCATACCTATTATAAAAATGAGACAAAGATGTCAAAAACACATAAGTAATGCAATAACAATCATAAATTAATCAAACAACTAAAACAAGAAACATATTATGATGAAAATAGTAACTTTATATTTACGAAGTTATATTATAGTCTTTTGATAAGAAGTTATATGTATTACTCAATATAATAAAAAATAGTAACTTTATGTTTAAAAGTATTATTTCTAAGCAAAAATTAGTTTTATAGTAATATATTTTGTTTGCTAAGCAGTAATTACTAATTACTTTATTTATACAGTAGCATATTTTCTAAGCAGTAATTATTTCACTTCTTATCAAAAGTACACATTTTCTAAACTAATAATCTCTTTCCAGAAATGTAGAAAAGCCTCTATTTGCTGCATAATCATCTCACATTATTCCATTTATTTTTGTTATTTGTCTGACCAATATGATAAGAAAGGTTAGACGAGCTTTTGTATTATTTTGATAATCATACTGAAAGATAAAATCATTCAGTCTTGGGAAAACAGATGGAAACATACAAAACACCAGGTCATGCCCAAAAAGTCCAAAAGGAAACAGGAAACCACAAGAATAAAAGCAGGTCACATAAAGAGACCCATCACACAAGCCTATTGACTTTTTACAAAACATGCTAAAACACAGACTTAATAGGTGCCGAAAACTTGAAGGCTTCTAACACAGGGTCCAGCCAATGAAAATTATACATGACAACAATCAATTCAATTAGTAACTAATTATATAACATGGCTAATCAACTTCTCATCATTCATCTGTCTGGGAACTTTTAGCATGTAAAAAAGCAGGCACATGAATATTTATAATCATCTCACCTTATTCATTTTCTTAGATGTTAGATGAGCTTTTGTATTTAACTCTTGTTATATTTTATAATGTGCATATATTTTACCCTGCTGACATCAAGGTTTTGTTTTTTCAGAACATTAAAGCTCAATCATTTGATGCATCTCAATTATAAAATTAAAAAGAGAATAAATACAAAAACTACAACTTCAGGGTTTGAAAGAAATCAAAAGCGCACATGTATGAAAATGAAATTAAAATGTATAACCAAATAAAAATCATGGAATTAAGAGTTCAATTTATGAAAAATTAATTTCCCACCAATTCATAACCTAACCCCAAAACACACAAAGAAAGTTGAAGAATGAACGAGATTTTTACTTGGCGGATGAAACAAAGATGAACCCCTACAGCTTTTGCACTGGTGCGTCGTTTAACGGAGGAGATGGGTGACGCAGAGGGGTGCGCCATTCAAATTTTTACCATTTTGTTTTTTAATTTTGGGACGGGTATTTCAGAGACCCATCAATTTTTTTATTTAATTAAAGAATAAGAAAGCATTTTTTTAAACGACGCTGTTTTATCTGCCAAATAGACCGGTTGAACTGCCACAGGATCACTGGTTGGACTGTTTCATTACTGGTTTGACCGGTTTTGTACCGGTTTTCAAGCTCGGCGGTTTTGGTATGAAAATCGGATCAGTGTGATGACCGGTTCCTGGTCGAACCGATCGAACCGACCGGTCCAATCCGATTTTCAAAACCATGCCCTCCGATTTAAGCGTAAGAAACTCTTCGTCCTCGATGATCTCATCCGAGGTATCCTCAAGAACTTTGTGCGCAAGATCATCCGGTGGGTCAATAAAATAAAAATCAACATTGGAAGTTGAAGAGGGAACTGGGTGTAAGTCATTGATGGAAAAACTTACCATATCATCCGAAATAGATAACGTCAAACTTCCATTCTTCACATCAATCAAAGCATCTATAGTATTAATAAATGGCATTCCAAATAATATAGTGTGCTCAAGACCCTCATTACTCACTTTCCTAATATCAAAAATTATAAAACCAATGGGAACTATGGGGCCTTCTACTTGCACCAACCCCCTCAATGACCCCTTTCGGCTACTGAATTGATCGATTGGCAAGTTGCAACCACATCCTCATTTCTTTATGCTCACGAATATCCAATTGCTCAAAAATAAAAAAAAAGGACATAAACTTGATTCCCACACCAAGGTCAAGCATCCCTTGGGTTTTGTTTCCATTTCCCAAATTACTATAGAGGATGCTCCCCACATTAGAAAAACAAACTTTCTCACTATCCTCAAAACAACATTTTTTGGAAGAGAGATCTTTGAAAAACTTATCATATGCGGGAACTTTTTTAATAACATCGAGAAAGAACAAGTTCACATTAACCTTAGAAAGCATATTATAAAAGAACAAGAAATTGCGTATCTTATATTTACACCACAATTGATATAACTCTTGGCCGAGGGCATAGAAGGGGATGAGATTTTAGAAGTGAAGAAACTTGGGATTCCAAAGAAGATACTTTCCTTGCTCACTTGGATTCATTCTTCATCATCAGGTTAGAAAGCGATACCAAATGAACGTGAAATCTCCTTGCTTTAGAATTCTTTTGTTGAATACTAGAACTTGAGGTAACATAAATGTCATGGACCTCTTGTGTCATTTGATCGGCTATATTTCCCCTGGACGCATTATCAATCATGTATTGGCATTAGAGTTGAAGCCCATCATAGAATAATTGGTTGATTAGTTAACCCTTGTAGTGTCGGTGGGGCATTTGAAAAGAATATCCATATATCGCACCCAAGCATCATTAAAGGTCTCATCCTCAACTTAACTAAAAGAGGCTATTTTAATCTGAAGATTGGACATTTTCTCTTGTAGGTAACATTTTCCCAAGAAAGCCTCACTTACCATGCTCCAATTTGTGAAAGAATCAGGAGGCAAACACATTTGCCAAGTCATGTCCTTATCCTTCATCTAAAACGAGGTAATCATAGTGTGCTGACTATGACTCGTGTCGATCTCTCGATAAATAATGGTTTGGAGTAGGAGCTTTTGTTCCCATAATTACGAAATTAAAACTAAGCTAAACAAAAGTTCAAGTTGTTTGAAAGATTTTTTTTTGTTGTTGTTTTTTAAAAAATTGAATAGAAATACTTTATTAAAGAGAAGGGTTTGAAAATTAAAATAAATACAAGAAAGAGCACTATTTAAACCAATTAAGGCTAATCATGCAATAAATTCTAATTTAGAAAGAAATAACACTAATCATGTAATTAAAATCCATAATCATAAGACTCAAGCAACTAGACATAAGAATTGGAAAGATCACTTAAGATTGAACATGGACCTAAGAAAATATACCATGTAATAAGCTTAAAGTCTGAATCGAAAGAAACCAAGAATTAACAAAGACTAGATCTAGGTTTTGAGGAAAAAAAATCAATTAAGGGCAAATGGAAACTAAAGGAATATTAATCAAAATTGACCAAAATTGAAACCACTAATACATTATCAAACCCTAATCAACAAGGAAGTTGTAAACTTTGAGGGAAATTCCAAGGGAATAGCTCTAGATCTTACTTTCAAGCAAAAACAAGCAACAAGTAATAAAAAGGAAACAAAAGTAGTTAAAAAGGAAAGCTTAATAATATTAAACCTGAGATCTTGAATCGTGCTTCTTACTTAACAAGAAAGTCTAAATTTGGATCACCAATAGCTTGAATCAAAGAATAGGTTAGACTAGGAAAATTAATAGAAAACATAGCTATATTCAGCTTAGATTTAATTAACAAGTCTATATTATAAAGTTGTTTAATGAAATAAAGAGATAAAATGTAGAATTCATCCAAAAGTTCTTAGACTTGGAATAAATAGTCTATTAAATATAAGAGTGGCAAACTTAGTGAAGTGTAGTTTTTAGTGGTTTTGAAAATAAAGGTTCATTTGGCTTGATATTATCGAAAATCAATTCAATTGAAGAATCAAAGTGTTTGTAGCTTGAAGAAATAAAAGGAAAATGAAAATAAAGTAATTAAACTAACTAAACTACACTAGGAAATGTAAAATGCAAGTTGGTCGGATACCTCGTCGTATGCCTTAATTGAAAATCCAAAGCAATAATGAAAAAAAAGCAAGAACAAGCAATGTTTCACCAAGTACAAGAATGAAAGCTCAAGGCACAACCATGCTTGCATGAACATAAAAACTTGAATAATGCAAATTGACAAAAATCAAAAGCATGAATAGAAAGAGTAATGAAAATTGACGTCTAGTTTTAAAACTTTACGAGAATTAACAAGCAACAAAGCACAGATCTAGGATTAAGCATGAAACAATGCATGAAAATAAAACCCAAAATAAAGTTTGAGTGGATTCGGAAACGTGGTAGGGCAAGGTGCAAACTACGTTGCCCCCGGTTCTCACGGCATTGGTCAACCCGGCATAGGAGGGCATGGTGAAAACCATGTTGGGTGTAATGGGTACTTTGGTGGTTATGGAGCTCCAAATTCCTATCCGAATGTGGAGGCCCCGAATTCCGGTCTTTATGGGGGCTACGGTGCCCCTCAACATTCTCCGAACATGCCAAACCCAAATCCCGGCCCATATGGAGTTCCGCCCATTTATAATGTCCACCATGCTCCAAATATGACTCCGAATGGCTATGGTGGTGGTCCCGGTTATGGAAGTGCCGTTCATGAGGCTCAAGAAGAAACTCTCGATGCGTATGCTTTGTTTGGGGGTATGAGTCCGACCGCCCATTATCCCCCCCCCCCCCCAGTACTCGCTATGAAAGAAGTGAGTCAAGCCTTAGTGGGGGCTACTGTTTCATCTTATATATATCTTCTGCCCGAGGTGATGGCCATCGATATCCGTTTGCTTGATTTTGCTCGACTCTCGATCTTTCAAGGGTTTGCTAAAGAGGATCCACTCCAATTCTTCCGGCAGCTTTTATGGCATATCTCGAGTTTCCACCACCCGAACATGATGAGCTTCGAGCATCTTCAACTCCGTTGTTTCTCATATTCTCTTCAAGATAAAGCATTATCGTTGTTCATGGGTATTCCTCCCAACTCCATTCATACATGGGACGATCTCTTGAAAACTTCTTCAATCATTACTATTCCATGGAAAAGACGGCCGATTTGAGGGTTAAGATTTTTTCGTTCAAGCAAATGAAGAACAAGCCATTTCATTCTGCTTGGTATCATTTCAAAGATCTTCTTGATAGTTGTCCGCATCATCGCTTTCCGAAGGATCTTTTCATTCAAAATTTTTATGTTGCGTTGGACCCATAATTCCAATACATGGTGGACACGACTGCGGGGGGTAATTTGACGGTTCATCCTCCCCAAGTGCTTCTCAAGGTTTTCACCACTCTAGACAAAAATTCTCAACAGAAGTCTTCTCGGGCGTTGTATTCTAATGCCAATGAAGTGAGTGAAGCTTCTTCTCCTAGAGAGCTTGAGTTCGAAAAGGAAGTAGTGGCTATGAGGGCTCAAATGGATAAATTGTCAAGCCCAAGTCCAGATCCCCCGTGCGCCTCATGTGGAATGATTGGTCATGATACCACTTATTGATCGTTTAATCAATCCCGAATTTATGTCCTTCGACTCCCTTTCTTTTTCGTAATGAACTCCGAGTCCTGACACCGCGTAAGGAAGGCCTATGTCTTACTGCCTACGACACTCGATTTTTTGTTTGTAGTTGTTTTAGGTCTCTTGCAGAATATCGAATTCACCATCACCCAGCAAAGCTTTGGAAACAGACTGTGCGTCTATCTAAAAAGAAAATTCCACCCAAAGAGAGAAAAGAAGAAATCCAAAGCTGCCGTGTCAGCCCATGTTGGTTCTGGTGTTGTGTCACCGAAACCAACATCCCCTGCAGACAATCCTGCCTCCTCTCCAAGCTTCGATTCTGACAATATTCCATCTGCCAGTGCACCGATGTCACAACTGCCTCCGACCACTCTGCTAGCTCTGATGAGGATCCGTCTCAAGCCGTCGAGATTGAAGACATGGAACCAATCTCCACGAGGTTGTTGACGAGTGAAGCTGAAGAGCTGTTCTTGGGATTTCAAAATCGAGATATGATTGTTGAGCACCAAATTTACATTGATGTGTTCGTGAAGCAGAATCTGATTACCTTCTTTAGGAACCCAGGCGCCTCTTCGAGCTGGTGTCATGTCTGGTGTTGATTCTTGTATTCCCAACATCAGTACCAACATGGTTCATTTTTCTACTTCGTTTGTCCGAACCCAAATTACTTTGTTTGATAACCAGGTTGCACAGCACCAGGCGCTTTGGGACTCGTTTGTTGAAGTTCTTTTGCTTTCAAAACAAAAAGGGGGAGAAGAATGTGAAGACGCTGCTGTGAATGTGGTTCGTTTTTGTTTATTTTAAACAATGGTTACTTCATTTAGGGGGAGTTTCTAATTCAGTGGGAATTTTTAGTCTTTTGATCATTTTCATGCGTCTTGGGTATTTTGTCTAGAAAGAAAAAAGGGGGAGATTGTTGAGGATTTTATTATTGGGAATAATTCTTTATTTAGTTGTTTACCTTTCTTGGGCTCAAAATAAATTAGGGAACTAGATTTAGGACTTTATTTGTTTCCTAGTTTTTTATTAGGACTTTAATTAGTTTCCTAGATTTGGTTTTGGATTTATTTTCCTTGTGTATCAAGACTAGGACTTTAGGACTTGTCTATTTAAGACAACACAAGGACACAAGACAAATTAATCTTTGCCACAATCAACAGACTCACGGAAAATCAAGGAACGAGCGACGCAAAGCATCAAGGAAGAACACAAGCAAGATAGCTACTTGGAGCCATTGTTCGAGATGAAGAAGTTCTTCAAAGTTGCGTGACCAACGAAGAAGATCTTTTCATCACGGCGACAAGTATTTAGTATCAAGTGTTTGATACTTTAGTTTTCATATTACTTATTATCTTTTGTATTAATCGTGAACAAGAAAGTAATATAGTTTTTGGGTTTGTACACCCAAGTTCACAAGTACTTTTACTTGTGAACTGAATCAAATTTGCTGTGTTCTTAAGTTTTATTTCCGCTGCATGTTTTTATTTTAACTCTGGTTGATGTTGATAGTCAGTGTTGATTAATATTAATAACAACATCATAATACTGAAATTATTATCTTTTGTATTAACCGTGAACAAGAAAGTAATATAGTTTTCGGGTTTGTACACCCAAGTTCACAAGTACTTTTACTTGTGAACTGAATTTAATTTGTTGTGTTCTTAAGTTTTATTTCCGCTGCATATTTTTATTTTAACTCTGGTTGATGTTGATAGTCAGTGTTGATTAACATTGATAACAACATCATAAAACTGAAACTTATTTACAAAACCATAGACCTTCAAATTTTACAGAAATAAATCTAGCGACATGATAGCATCCGGACACATGAGGTTAAGCAGATCATCAACCTGATCATGAAGTAGTCGTTGTGAATTTGGTAGGCCTATGGATGTAAAAATAAGTATCATTAAATCAATATTACTTCTAGTGTTAAAACAATAGAACTAATCAATTCAAATAAGTATTATTTCAACACATCAACTCACAAGAAATTAACGTTTGCAAGTCCTCACGGAGCGACGAGGGAAAAGCCCTTCATCTCTTGTCTTTCCTTTTCCTGATGGCAAAGCGAGCCACATCCTTGTCACTCTCCGTCGACTCTTCTTCATCAGCAGTCATAGTATCATCAGCACCTGCAGCACCATTGGCATCATCATCCTCATTACCATCATTTTCATCATAATCATCCGCGTCTTCTCCAACAGCCTCATCTCCCCCCTTTTTGTTCGAAAAGCAAAAGGGCTTCCACGAACGAGTCTCTAAGTGCCTGCATGCACAACCTAAGCTTTCAGCTGGTCAATTTGATGACTAAGTAAAGCTAACTGGGCTCGCACCACCGAAGAAGAAAAAAGAAACATGTTAAAACTGGTGTTAGCAACACCAGAACCGTCACCAGAAGCCCCGGTTGGCCAAGTAGGCGCTTACCATGGAAGATCAACGACGCACGACCCAGTTATATGTTGACCCCATAAAGAAAACCATTCTGCTTCTCTAGAGGAAACGTCACCCTCATGAGGCCTAAAGCCTTGATTTTCAAGCAAACTAAAAATGAGGGAAGGGAAACAGGAGGAGGTCGCTCGAGTCGTAGCAAAACGGGCGACCACATCAAGCATGTGCTGGCCAAAATTAAACTTGATGTCTCGACCGAGCTTGAACAGAAATTGCACCTGAGGACGCGTGACAACCGTAACATTCTTTGTAGGAACCTGATTAGAGTGGATTTGTCCTTATTTTTATTATCTTTTTAGTTCGTTTTTATATTTGTTTTTGGTATAAGTTGGACGATTTAAGCTTAATTCCGTAAATTTATAATTCCAGCTTATTTTACCACATTTTGATCGTAATTGATGCAAGTAGGTGATATTTCGTTATTTTTCACCTTACAGCTAAGTAACCGGAAGAGTTTTAGCGCGTAATAGACGAGGTTCGATGTTCAAGAAGTGAAGAACAAGCTTTTACGGTGAAACGAGTAGCAAAAGATCGAGAATTGGAGACAGACGTGCAGTCGCGTCGACTGACGCGACCGTCGACGCACCGTCGACGCGAGCCATGCCAGCGAGTCATGACCGCGTCAGTCGACGCTCCGTCGACGCGCTACTTGCTGAAGCGTCGATGTCGACGCACCACTGCCGACGCAACTTGCTGAAGCGTCGATGTCGACGCACACCGTCGACGCACCTGCCCAGCCGACGCGCACACCTGCCGACCAAGTCTGCCGAGCACCGCGTCAGTCGACGCTCCGTCGACGCGACGGCCCAGAATTCGGATTTTAGGGTTTCTTATGCGCCAAGTCATGCAAAATCTATATAAACCCTCATTATTTCGGATTTTAAGGAGAACACACGACCCCCTAGGGTATTTTAGCTTATAATAACAATAATCCCACATCTCATAACGAGATTTGAAGACGGAGATCAAGGATCGAAGAACAACGCGTCCAAAACGTCGAATTCGAGTTCGGGATTCATTCTTCGCCCAAGATCAACGTTCAACCTCTGGAATAGCTGGAGCTTTTTACTGCTTTTAGTAGTTCGAATAAGTACTCTAAACTCTTAGTTAATTTAGTAGTTAATTTCTAGTTTAATTGTTAGTTTAATTCTTAGTTAATTTCTTAGTTAATGCTAGAACTAGTTTAATTAGTTTAATCGTTTATGCTTGTTATTGGATATTTATTAATATAGTTTATTTATGCGATCAATTCATGCTTACTTATTCGTTAATCTTAGATTCGTATGATGCGATTGTTTGATGGTAGTTATTATATTTATGCTTTAGATTCGTTGCTTTAAATTCTTAGTTCGTAAGCTTAAGTAGTTTAAATTATTGCTCGTAGTTGGTAATTTAGTTTAGAATAATTAGTTTAAATAGATTTAGTTTAATTATTGCTTTAGTTATAATGATCGAATTAATCTTTTCAAAACCCCCATATGTATATATATGTTATTCGTAATTGAGAAAATCATCTGAAAGACCGAACAGTTGTTTCCTCGAGAGATACGACTCGAGTCAAACTCATCACCCTACAGTTACCTCGTACACTTGCGAGCAAACTGACGTGTTTTAAATTAATTTATTAAAGGGGTGCACAAAAGTTTGAGTAAAAAATTTGGCGCCGTTGCCGGGGAAGCAACGAGTAGGAATTAAAAATGTTTTTCGTTTTAATTTATGTTTGATTTATTATTTTTATTTTTATTTTTACTTGGTCTTTGCCATTTGGTACGTTGATGTATTTTTTAGTTTATGCAAGGAAGGCGATCACTTCAACGCGACCTTGTACCATTCATTGACAACATCCACCGTTCAAATCCACCGAGACAAAGACCCGTTTTTATTCCCGAGGACGATTCCTCAACAGCAGCTGATTTCGCTTGTGATCAAGTTTTCGACATTATGTTAGAACCAAATCCAATTCGAAACGGCGATTCACCACCGAGATCACCACCAGGCCCCATCATTGCGAGACAAGATGCGGGGAGAAACGAAGGAGTCGACCAGCAGCAAAACGTGATCGGTCACCAACCCAACATGGCGAATGAGAGGCACAACGAAGAGATGAACAACAATGTTATTCGCCAACACAACATCGAGAACGTGGCAATTAGGAACGAAGATTTTCTACAGCATGACGCGTATGCTAATAATCAAAGGCACGTGAATGATTGGTTGGAGAATCAAGATCATGGTTACGAGCAAAATAACTTCGGAAGGAGATACGAGCGCGAGCACCATTACGCGCATAATGACCACTATGAGAGAGCTAACGACCGAGTTAGAGAACCAAGGGGAGATCGAGCGCCTCGACAACGAGATTTGGCACGCCCGAAGGTTGTGCTTTATGGGTCTGCTATTGTTCTTGGCCCAACTGCAAGGGAAGTAGAGATTAAACCGCATCAAATTAATTTACTTCCAACTTTTCACGGAAATGCCCACGAAGACCCTTTGGCGTTTTTGAACTACTTTATCGATGAAGTGGGCAGATTTGTAGGCCATGGTCTAAACCGGGAGGAGATGCAATTGATTTGTTTCCCCTATAGCATGAAAGATAAGGCGAAGACATGGTTACTGTCCTTAGAACCAAGATCATTAACTGATTGGGAGATGATAAGCGAGAAGTTCCTGAATCAATACTATTCGGCACAAACAACGGGGCAAATTCGGAGGCAGATTGCTAACTTCGAACAAGTGGAGGGAGAATTATTTCATGAAACATGGGAGCGTTACAAATCACTCTTACAAGCATGCCCCCATCATAGTTTTTCCCCCGAGATAATTAATCAGTTTTTCTTCGATGGTTTGTCGTCCATGGGAAAGAGCCAAGTTGAAATAGCAGCAGGAGGAGATTTTGGTGATTTAATGGCTCGCGAGGCAAAACGAGTATTGGAGAAACTGAGTGAAAAATCTAGAGAAACCAACTCTCGGCCTCGTAAATTGAAAGTTAATGAGATTTCCATCCCTGATCCTGAYTTAGATGATGGCAAATTAGTCAAAGCAAAGTGCGAAGAGATATTTGAGGAGATATTGGAAGCTTGGAAGGCTGAGCGGGCAAGCAAGGCCTCTTCGAGGAAGACTAATGCAATGTGTCACCAATGCGGATCCCCCGAACATTTAGCCGATATGTGCCCGTTCAACAACGAACAACRAGGGGACGTCAACGCCATCCAGCACTATTCGAATCAACAACATTCGGGGCAGAGACCACCACACATGCAAACACCTGCTCAGTCGACTGATCAACTTTTAGTTTGGCAACAAAAACAAGTTGCCGAAACTATTCGGAACCGAGACGGCCTCACACATGTTCAGGAGGAAATGAAGGGAGTTCGAGACGATATGAAAGAATTGAGAACGATGATGGCTGAAATGGCCAAAAGCACTCTTGAAAATTCGTCAGGACTAAGAAGATTGGAGATAATGGTAGGACAATTGGCAACTGACATGGCATCGTTGAAGAAGGAGAAAAATACTCTTCCAAGCCAAACGGAACAAGACTCGGCTATTCATGTGCTGAGAAGCAGGAAAGAAGTGGATAACTGCATCGAGCTAGGAAAGGAGGGAGACAAGAAAGAGACCAAGACCCAACCTCCAGGAGCAGTGAAGAAAAAGAAGTTGACAGCAACTGAAGACCCCATCGATTCTTTAAATTCTCCGCCCAAGAAGTTGACTGTTTATGATCATGTTCCCTTCCCAAATCGCCTACGTCCGACCAAGGAGAATAAGAGATTCATGGAGCTATATAATTTATTGAAAAATGTCAATATTAACCTCCCCCTGATAGAGGTGATAAAGACAATGCCAGAATTTGTGAAGTTTTTCAAGGAGATCACATCAAGGGAAAGGCGTTTGGCTACAAATCAGCCTGTAGCTTTGATAAGAGACGTTGTTGATATAATTAAGAAACCTTTGACACCTAAAGAGAAGGATCCTAGGAGTTTTTGCATAACTATCTCTCTCGGGAATGGACAAACGGCAAGAGGGATGCTCGATCTTGGCGCTAGCATAAATTTGATGCCCCATTCGATTTACAAGGAATTTGGCCTAGGACCGCTGAAGCCGACCACGATGAAATTACAATTGGCGGATAGAACGATAAGGCTACCTTTGGGGATTGTGGAGGATGTCTTAGTGCAAGTTGACAAGCTAGTAGTGCCGGTCGACTTTGTCATCATGGATATTGGTGACGTACAAAGAGAGAACCGAGAACACACCATTTTATTAGGACGTCAATTCATGTCTACAACGCGCACGGTGATTGATGTAAACGAGGGGAGGGTGACTATGTCCGTATTGGGCGAAACGGTGACGTTTTCACTTCAGGATTTTCACAAGAATCCTGCATCGTTTGTTAAGAACGATTGTTCAACTGTTGATTTAGTAGATTCTTGCGCGAATGAGCTCTTGAGCATCGGCACGATTGAAGAGTTTGATAATGTAGAGGCATTTGATGATGGATTGCCCATGAAGTTGAACGTGCCTGAAAACGAGCCAAAGGTGGAGTTGAGACCACAACGAGATCATTCGAGGTTTGCACTAAGAGAAGAGACGAAGCCACCGAATAATCATTCAAGATGTGTTTCCCTCGACCCCTACAAGAATTTTAAACGTACAAAGAAAAAGGGCGAGGCCAATAGCAAGGATTGGACGACGAAGAAGAAGAAGGTAGATGATTTGAGGTTCAAGGTTGGTCAACTAGTGCTGTATAATTCTGATCGTAAGTTTGATCCAACCAAGTTTGAAATCGCATGGGGTGGACCATTTTTAATAAAGGAGATGGATGAGTATGGAGTCGCCACTCTATACGATGAGAATGCAAAGACAGGATTCCAAGTCCACAAGCATCGACTTAGGCCTTATTACGAGAGATATATGAAGAGTCGAGATAGGAGCAAGAAGGAGTTCGTGGACCCACCACGGGCTAGAAATTGATCGAGCAATCGTCGAGCATATGACGTTAAATGTTGCGCTTCTTGGGAGGCAACCCAAGCGTTAGTTTTCGTTTTATTTTCTTTTATTTTATTTCTGTCTTTTTACATTGTGTCAATTGTCGTGGTACGTTTATGTGTGTGTTGATGTGCAGAAAATATGATAAATCGCTTATTCTGGACAACGGTTATATAGCGGAAGCTCGCTACCGCAAGGCCTTACCGCTAGTTCCACTCGAGGAGTTAACAATGACGATCAACCACT
>BMAC01000146.1:542563-553714 GCA_014905375.1 Phtheirospermum japonicum | reverse complement strand
ATTATTAGTCAAAAGCATGTTTATAATCGTTGGTGCAATTAGGAAAAGCTCTTATTTGGTTTACACCTTTTACTATTCTCATCACTTGTCGAGAGGTTGACACCCTCGAGACAAGAAGAACTCATTTTTATTTTAAGTTATTGAAATTGAAACATTTACAAAACCCAATGTGTTCGTGCGTTTTTGGATAGAATTGTGATATCAGTAAAATAAGCATCGTTAAATCTGATTCCCATTCCTCGAGAGATCGACCCGAGTTGACTCATCAGTCTACAAGTGACCCCGTTCTCTTGTGGGCGAACTAATACCCTTTCAAAACATAGACGCGTATTTGTTATCCGGAATTTAATTTTGAAAGGAATACAAAAGATCGGCTCAGTTGCCGACTGAACCAAAAACTTGTGAAATAAACAGAAAATTTGGCGGATTATCTACATCGATTTCATTGCCCATCTGCCCGGGGGCAAGCTTAGCAGCCGGAGTAGCATCGGCGGTAATGGCAACAGGAACCACATTTTGTGCATCCGTTGGTGAAGGACTTTCAGTAGGAGTAGCAACTGGTGATGGGTTTGGTGACATAACACCACCCATCTCTGCATCGATGTCCATCGCAGTGTAGGTCGGCAGGTTCAATGGAACCTGTTCGTTAATTGAGCTGTGCACGCCAGTAGGAAGCCCAAAAATTTTGCTTGGTGATGGGTTCGACATTCTTCAAGTAATTTCTAAGAAAGATACAAAAATAAGAAAGTGAGATCGAAGGAGAAAGATAAGAGCTGTTGGGGGATTTTGTGCAGTTGGCAAGAAAATCAAGTGCCTCAATCGGAGGATGTTTGTGGGGTTCAAGGGTATCAAGCTGGGCCTGGTGTTGCTAAGCCGGCTTTTGCCCGTCTGTCGAATAACAATCCTCCGTATCATCCAAGCAACCGCATGCATCTAGGTTTTGGCCATACGAATCCTTATATGGGTCCATCTCGACCACCAATTCCGGTAAATGCCTTCGCTCCACCCTCTGAGCCGAATCTCATGGTAATCATGCAACAAATGCAATCTTTTTTGGCTACGATGACGTCATTTGATGCTCGGTTCACCGCTCTTGAGGCCTCGACGAATGGGTTGAACACAAAGGTTGGGCAATTGGCTAGTGATGTTAATATGCTAAAGCAAGCTCATGAGAAGGGCGAATTGCCGAGCCAACCGTCACAAGCCCATGTGGTCACAATCCTTCTAAGTGGTAGGGTGGTTGACAATAAAGTTGCCCCACCATCCGAGGAGGAGGAGATTTCCATGCCAAATGTTCTTATTCCTCCCGAATCTACCCCCATGAATCCCATTTTGACAAAGAAACTTCCCGATGGCCTTCATAAGTCTCCAAATGCCTACAAGACACCAACATCTAAGGCCCCTACGCCCTATCCGTCCCGGCTACAAAGCTCTAAGAAAGTTGGACAGTTCCAAAGGCTCTATGATCTTTTGTCCAATGTGAACATCACGCTTCCCTTATTAGACGCCATTCAGGATATGCCCGCTTATTCAAAATTCTTTAAGGAACTTTCCTCCAAATCGCTTGTGAGCATTACGAACGAGAGAGTTTTCTATCCAATGAGGCAAGTGTGGTTTGTGACCCGTCTCTCTTGGCCTTTAAGAAGGCGGATCCCGACTCATTTTGCATTAATATCACACTTGGGAATGGTAAAGTCACTACGGGTATGCTTGATTCTGGGGCGGGCATAAACTTGATGCCATTTTCAATATACAAACAATTGGCCGATCGGTCAATTAGAAACCCAAAAGGGGCGATCAAGGATGTTCTTATCCAAGTGGGGAAGATTGTGGTGCCGGTCGATTTTGTAGTATTGGATGTGGGCATGGTGGCAAATGATGGTGCCGAACACACGATTTTTCTAGGCCGCCCATTCATGGCCACAACTCAATGTTTGATAAACGTTGGGAAGAAATATTTTACTTTATCCATAGCGGGTGAAACGGTAGTCCACCAATTAAAATTCTTGTTGTAAATTCAATCCAATTTTCACCCGAAACTGGAATAATTGCCCAAAGATTGAATGTGACCCCAAGATTCAGATGAAATATTTGTCAAAGATGTAATTAGTAGGCTAAGTTTTCCGCTCTTTGGATTTTGACCAGCAGTCATTTGGTTAAAATCCCTAGATTTGGACTAAATGTGCGACCAGAATTTTAATTGGTAGACTAAATTTGCCACCCCTTATATTTAATGGACCATTTTTCCAAGTCGGAAAAATTAATGGACGAATTCTACATTCTATCCTTAAAGAGAGTAAGAGCCCTCTATTTATTGGAGTATAATATGTTATTAGGGGGTAAAAATGTCATTTTTCACAAAATGCACAAAATAGTCGGATAAAGGTTTGTGTCGATGCACCCAGCGCACATGTGCACAACATGCTGCCAGAGTGGCCTTGTTGACTGACGTCAATGGCACATCAATTGGGCAGGAGGGGCGATGGTGGTCATTAGTGTGTAGCGTGACTTGTGTCGATGGATGAGTTGACTAGCACATTGACCGGCGTCGATGGCGATTATGTACGGTGATGGGCGACACTTCTCAACACGACTTATATCAATTAGACGATTCAATCGGCATCAAGTCGGTGGTGTGTGGTGATGGGCGACATCATGCAGCAATCTCTTGGCAAGCCTGTGCCATGGCTTGCAGTAGGTTGCGACAGCTCTTAGTCACTTGTGCGGTAACGTGCTGTCTTGGCTCAACTATGGTGCCAAAGTGTGCGATGATGGTCAAGAGTGTCCATCCAGATTTCTAGCAGTACGCTCTAGTTTCCGATCAAGTCTCCGTTTGCGTGGCCTCGAGTTTGACCAATAAATAAAAATCCTAAAAATACGAGAAAAATACTAAAAAGGCAAATTGACTACGAGAATGTATAATAAATAAAAATGACAGAAGACACTACTAAAACCTGTCTAACACACAATATAAAACACAAAACACACGAAGATCAAACATAAATATGTACAAAATATTGCCACAAATCAAGTACATCAATATTGGCAACACCTGAAGTTTGGCTACCATAAACTTGGTAACAATTATTAGTTGTTCTTAAACCTACAAGAAAATAAATGTTAGAGAAATTAAACACTCCATAAGAATCTTCACCAAACATCACATGTAAACCATCGTCACAAAGTTGACTTATATTAAGGAGATAACCAACAAGCCCTTTAGTATGAAAAACATCATGGAACTTGGGTAAACCATCAACATTAAGAGTAACTTTAATAACCATTGTACCATCAAGACCAGAAAAAACTTGACTTTTATTCAAAATCTCCAAATGAGTCAGATAATACAAAATACCCATCAAATATCAGGAATAACCACTATAAAAAAAGCCTTAGAGTGGGAAATTTTGACTCAAGTAAGGTATGGTTTTACAACTGAAATCTTAATATTTAATTAAAACAGTTTGAATGATACCGAGAATATTACTGGTAGTCAACAAATCTTCCTACAACATGGGTTTTTCAAAGAGTTTTGGAGCACGATCATATTCCATTTCACAAAAATAAAGTCTAATGTGTCTAAAACATGAACAATAATGATTAATAAATTGATGTTTTCTTGGTCTTAGTTTTGCTTAAAAGAATACTTCACATTAGTTGGTATAGATGAAGACTTCACAAGCTTTTCTTTAATAAAAATAAGTTTTAAATAAGAAAGACCAGTTTTTTAAGACTTATTACCCACAAAAAGTACCCCATCATGTTTTGATTTACCCTTATATATAAGTTTAATAGAGATAAAGGAATTATTAAGTTTAGTCTTAACAAAAATACCATCCTCGCTATGTTGGGTACCTGCATCTGACATCACCATAGAAATTAGACCAATATTAGTGCAGTTAGGAAATTCTGGACTGGATGTTCATGGATATGTGACAATATTCCCAACAACTCATGGAGTGATGACCTCTCCCTCCAGAGTTGTGAAAAGTAATTTTATTCTCAACATTAGAGCAAGTCTCTACTTCCTTAGACTCATAATCACTTACACTAGCATTATAGTTATTTCTTACCAATATAAAATCAAAGTGATCAAAACAAGGACACGCACCTCATCTTATAGACTCAAGAGTTTTACGATTGAAATCCTCTAGAAAGGAGCTTGAGCTGCCTTGAGTTACAACTATGTAGAGTTTTGAGAGAATTCGGACTAAGGTCGCATAGAGTTTGAGATAATTTTTTGATGATAACCCTTAGATAAAAATACTCATATATTTAAAATTGTAATATATTTCTTAAGATTGGATATCAATTGTCTGCCATATTTGTACCTGCAAGAATATAAACATTTGAATCATAAAAAACATTAAAGATTTTTTTATCAAATACCACATGTACATTGATATCACAAAGGTGACTTAAGATAATCAAATTAGCCATAAGTCCACCAACAAGAAGAATGTTATGAATATTTAGAAGGAATTCGACATTCATAAGTCCTTTTTTCGATTACTTGCCCATGGTCTCCACCTCCAAAAATCACTTTTTCATTTGTTATATATCTCAAAGTCCATTAAAAACTCAAGAGTATTCGTTATACGCTAGCAAACAATGTCAAAATACTAGGACCCTCCAATCATATGCTTCAAAGAAGTATAAAAAAAATCACACTTAACATCAGATTTGTGGGCCCAGACAGATTTGATTTTACAGAAGTGTTGGTGTCGGTGTTACTGGGAATGTCCGACATCGGGACCAACACTGGACTAGTAAACCTTTTATTAGCAGTTTCACCTTTAAGTTTATGACAGTAAGGTCCAATATTATCGGGCACAAAACATTGATGACATATATATTTAGGCTTACGGCATGTTGGTTTTTAGAGTCTTCAGTTGTGTTTTAACTTGAGAAAGTTGATGTTTCGCAAGACTCATTTGGTTTGACAAAATTAGGGATTTTAAATCGAGTAACAACCATACATCCAACAATAGAAACTCATCAAGTTTACCCTTACTTGAACTCATTTCTTCAAAGATTGAAGAGAAGAGTCAAGTTTAAATCTAACATTATCAAGTTCTTCATCATTTATAGTGAGAAGTACCTCCAAGGGAGAAATAGACGTTTTTTGAACATCAATCACGACTCAATCGTTCATTCTCCTTTGTAAGAGATTTGACCTTCTAAACCAATTTGACCCAATTTTGATACAACTTCTTATACAACTCAAAAACCTCGGTGTTCTAATCATCAGAGTAGTTCTCAGTCTTTTCTTCTGTTGTAACAATAATGGTGGAATTAAAACACACAAGATAAGTATTAACCAATGGTGTTCGACACATAGAAACAATGGGTGAATCCATAAGCTTGCAGCATGCAAGACCAACACTTAGTGTTATCAAGTACCTGCTCATGATGCACATTGAAAGCATTGCAAGCTCCAAATTCTTTACTTATTACCAATAAAATAAAAAAAATCAAACAAACCAAGTGTGTTTTGTGCAGAGCGCAAATAAATAGTGGAGAAATAAAAATAGTACACAAGGTTTTTAAACTTTTTACTATAAGAAAAAATCCTTAGAGTCGTGCCTCATGGAGAAAGATCTTTACTAGAAAACATGAATCAACCATTACAACCGAAAATGTAAACAACCAGTAAGAACTACATTAAAATCCAGATGAGTAAGAAAGTTCTTAATCAGTACTCCTCTTCCAAAAGATTAAGAATCACAATCATAAGATTAGATCATCATAAAACTAAATGATGGAAGAAAAATAACTCTTTCAACAGAATATTGGTGCATATATTGGAACACGCACAGTAACATCTGCCTCTGGTCAGTATACTGTTGATCGAATAAAATGCTTTTAACTCTTGATCCTTTTTCTCTATAATGCATAGTATCTCCGCACTTAAGTTGTAGAGCATGTGCTCAATTTTATATAAACACGTCTTACTTGTAAAGAGACTTGCAAAAGAAGAAAAGAAGATATAACTAATATATTGCAAGTAAATCTCATTAGTTAGGAAACAAGATAAAATTTAAGACTCCTAATAATTAAAGGGTAGGTCTTGGGTGAGACCGGTCTCATAGTATAAGACCACTTTTTACCAAATTTATTAATTGATCCACCCAACCCATTCGACCCGCCCAGACCATCCATTTAATAAATAAGAAAAAAGAAAAAAAATATTAATTTTCTATCACACACAAGCACACGCACAACAAGTGTGATCCCCCCACCTCCAGACTCCGGCCGCCACTTCCGATCGCCGGCCACCGCCTACCGGCGATAGTTTTTTACAAATTTTATTTCTTGTAATCGTCTCGTCTCCCTCGTTCCAAATTCGAAATTGGGTTTATAATTTAATGCTCCAATCACCGTAGATCTGAGATCAAAAGCACAAATTCATCAATTTTAACCTCCAACTTACAGCGATTCACCGGGCGAAATTTTGATTAAACAAAACATATCACAAAATCGAGTAATTGTCTTGCTTCACTCTACAAAACTGCAAATTCAATCAAAAAAAAAATCGCCGAAAAAAAAATAATCTGCCCAGTTTCAAATATTACAAAGTAGTTAAAAGTATCACAGATTCAAGAAAAAGTATCACAAAATCGAGTAAAAGTAACACATGCTATATTTTATTTTTTTTACATCTTTTTTTTTTTAAAATGATGTTGTTTACGAAATATAATTAAAATATTACATATTCTATAATTTAATTTCTTTAACTTACATACGTGCCTATTACATTTAAATAATTAAAAGTATTAGGAAAAACTGATCGCGTATCACAAAATATATTAACAGTATCGCATATTTTCTAATACTTGTACATTGTACTACATTTTATAATAAGCATGTTTTGTGATACTTTCAATATCTTTTCTAATACTTTTAATATATTTTGTGATACTTTACCTGATATTGTAAAAAGTCTTACTACTTTTGTGATACACAAATAAGTGTGTTATGTGATACTTTTAATATCTTTTCTGATACTCTTAATATATTTTGTGATACTTGATCAGATATTATAAAAATTCATACTACTTCTGTGATACAAAAATAGGTGTGTTCTGTGATACTTTTAATATCTTTTTTGATACTTTTAATATATTTTGTGATACTTGATCAGATATTGTAAAAATTCATACTATTTTTTTGATACAAAAATAAATGTGTTCTGTGATACTTTTGATATATTTTCTGATACTTTTAATATATTTTGTGATACTTGATCAGGTATTATAAAAATTCATACTACTTTTGTGATACACAAATAAGTGTGTTCTGTGATACTTTTAATATCTTTTCTGATACTTTTAATATATTTTTTGATACTTAATAAGATATTGTAAAAATTCATGCTACTTTTGTGATACAAAAATAAGTGTGTTATGTTATACTTTTAATATCTTTTTTGATACTTTTAATAAATTTCATGATACCTTATCAGATATTGTAAAATTTCATACAACTTTTGTGATAAAAAAATAAGTGTGTTTTGTGATACTTTTAGTACCATTTCTAATACTTTTAATTACATTTGTAATACTCTGAAATATTTATTATAAAAAAATATATGTAATTATAGAAATCAAATATCAAAAATTATGTGATACTTTAACTATTCTTTGTGATATTGGAATAACTTTTTATGATACTCCAACACCTCACCATCCAAGATCTGCATATAACATATGCAGATTGATAAAATTATTTTCAAAAGCCACATTAATACAAAATAAATTTAATAAACATCTCAGCACCTGCACACACCACATCACCGGTGACACACATACGCACATATATCAACACGCACACTATAGCCCAGAATCACAATTGTTGAGAGAGAGAGGGAGAAAGCGAGACAAAAGAAGAAGAAAAGAGAAAAAAATTTAAAATCCTACCTTCGTCGGTGCTGATTTTGGCACCGATTGGAAAATATAAATTAGAGAAATTGTAGAATGCAACGCGAGGAGTTGAACTGTGATTTCCGATCCGAAATTGGTTCCATAAATCGTCGTAAATTTGAGGTCAAAGTCAACAATTTAAAAAGTTTGACCTCAGATCTATGAAGATCGGAACATCGAATAGTAAATTTGATTTCAAATTTAAAATGAGAGAGTCAAGACGATTTTAATGATATAACATTTGATAAATTTCATCATCGGGCGACGGTCACCGGCGGTGAGTGCGAGAGAGAAACGGAGAAGATGGGGGCGGCGGCTGGAGGCTAGGCTAGTTTTTGTTGTTGTTGTTGTTGTTGTTTATAGCTAGGGTTAGGGGACAGGGCGGGTAGACGGGCGAATTGGGCAACGACGGGTTTGATAAATGGACATGGTAAAAAATGCTCTCATACTATGAGACCGGTCTCACCCAAATATTTTCCATAATTAAAAGACTTGCAACACACAATTTCTTCTTTAATAGAGGGAGAATTGCATCTTAGTCTAATTGTAAAATTTTACAAAATTAATACAACATATGATAAGTATCAAATTTTTACTTTAACAGTTTCTTTTAATGTTAAGGAACTTATAAATTTAATTAATCACGAGGGTAATCCAATATTATAAGATCTTTAAGTATAATTTTTTCTTAACAATTAATATCTAATCAACTTTTTAATAAAATCAAAATAATAAATAAAATAAGACTCGAAAAGAAATAAAAGTCTTTTTTTTTTTATATGTGTACCCTTCAACGCGTTAGACTTTTCAAATCCCTTCTTTAATTTCTTCCATTTTCAATAAAGTGATAAGAATACCAAATTCAAGGCATGTACATTAAAACCTGTATAAATTAAAAACTTTGCAAGCATGAAGTTTTATTAATTTAGATGGATATTAATATATCAATAAATTAATATTTAATTAATTAAAAGAGAGGCTTTTTAAATACAGCAAATTTAAAACATATGTATCAAAAATAAATAAACTCATATATGTTTAATTGATTATATCAAGTATCAACCAATTCTTTGTAACTAATTATATATATTCATGTATAATATAATTAATTATTATATTAATGGACGCATGTATCAATTCATTGGAATTACTTAAATATACATGTTTACATTAATTTGTTGCACTTAAATAACTATGATAGTCAATTAAATATATTCATGTACGATGAATGAAACCTATACAAATCTGAATATGAGCGCAATAACAATTCTTCACAATTTTTTGTTGCACCTAAAGAATTCGACACCGAAACTCTTGGCTTCAATTAAAAAAGTTAGGGATGAAATCTTATTAGATTTAAATTTTAAGAAAAAATAATTAATAATAGATTCATATATTAGCAAATTACCAGAATATATATAATTGTAATATATATGAATTATTAATTTAGATGGGACCTAATATTTATAAAAGGATTTTTCGCAAAATTATTATCTTGATATCATATCGAATTTGATGATTTTTTACAAAGACCTACGTCGGGACCGGAAAGTTTTATTATTTTAGAGAATTTATTAATTTTTAGAGTATTAATTTATATAGGCTTTACTGTACTTACATATATTTTACTCAAAGATGGAAATTTAATTGGCCCTATAAAAGATTTAAAAAAAATTTAGTTAATTGCTAACTTGGTGCAGTAGGCAATTTATTAGGTGCACCTTACTAGGTGCACCCTGTTTTACGTGATGGTATATGATAGTTATACGTGATGATATGTGATAGTTATATGTGATGATATATGCTAGTTATACGTGATGATATGTGTCAAAAATTTAGAGTTTAGGGTTTTCTTTTCCATTTTAGGGTTTAGTTTTATATTTTAAGGTTTAGTATTCAATTTTTAGGGTTTAATATATTATTTTAAAGTTTAGTTTTTTATTTTTTTATTTGATTTTCCATTTTAGGATCCCGACAAAAATCTATCATTCTTCTAGTTATATGTGATGATATGTGGTAGTTATACGTGATGATATGTGGTAGTTATACGTGATGATATGTGGTAGTTATACGTGATGATATGTGTCAGTTATATGTGATGATATATGATAAAAACTTAGAATTTAGAGTTTAATATTCAATTTTAGGGTTTAGTTTTTTATTTTAGAAATTAATTTTTTATTTTTAAGGTTTAATTTTTTCTTTTAGGTTATTTTTTTTAATTGTAGGATTTTAAATTTTAGATTTAGAATTTTAATTACTTGTGATGATATGTACCAGTTATATGTGATGGTATATGCTAATTATATACGATGATACATTGAATTACAGGGTGCACCTTACAAGGTGCACCTGAGTTCATTGTATACTCTCTCGGTGCAGCAGGGTCCCCTAACCTTAGATTATAGTAGTAAAAGTGTATGAATTAGATATCACAAATGATCAATTCGACAATATAATTTTTGGTTGACATGAAAAGATTAAAGAGGGGTCTATGAGGTAGACAGATTTCAATTTCCAAGCGCCAACGTTCGATGTGCAGGTTAAAGTTGGCATATTATTGCTTCTCACTTTTGGGACCAAATAATTTCACTAACCCTAACCTTGTTTATTATGTTTATATTTATGTTAGCGTGAAGGGGAATAGAAATGTAACCCGCACTGTAAACTATTGTTTTCTTCTATCTTTTCCCCCACCAACGGCACAATATTTCTTATTAGTCCAATAAAAATGTACAATTCCAGGCTAATAATTATATTTGAAGAGCATCAATTATTAATCTCTTAGCCCACTTCAGCTGAATTGATTTAGAGGAATATTTCCTATCATAAATCAGTTATCAAATAATTATTTCCTGAGAAAAAAGTAATGAACCTTATAATTTCTTCAGAAAAAAATGACTCCATACATAAAAGTAAATAGGTCATTACGTAATATATTAGAATGTCTCGGTCTCAATGAGTAATCATGTAACCAAGACTTAAAGTTGGCCATTTGATACGATATTCACATGGAGTGGAAAACCCAGAATCAAGAAGCATATATTACCATTAGCTAGCCATAGCATGAACATGTAAAAATTAACATAAGCCTTTTATCATATTGTCACCGGTTATCTTGTGTCTTCGTAATTGGAATGGATCGGGTGATGCGACTAAAAAGAACTGGCTCACCAGAAATGAGGTTGCTTATTTTCGAATTGCTCATGCCGACTCGATTGACTTACAA
>BMAC01000146.1:478938-536739 GCA_014905375.1 Phtheirospermum japonicum | reverse complement strand
TTTTAGATTCGTTGCTATTAGTTCTTAGTTCTTGAGTTCAAGTAGTTTAATTATCGCTCGTAGTTGATAATTTAGTTAGAATAATTAGTTTAAATAGATTTAGTTTAATTATTGCTTTAGTTATAATGATCAATTCAAAATCTTTTAAAACCCCAAATGTATATGTATTTTATTTTAGTTCGTAAATTGAGAAAAACATCCGAAAGACCGAACAGTTATTTTCTCGAGAGATACGACTCGAGTCAAACTCATCACCCTACAATTACCTCGTACACTTGAGAGCAAACTGACGTGTTTTAAATTAATTTATTAAAAAGGGGTGCACAAAAGTTTGAGTCAGCTATGTATGAGTGTAAATACCACTTTAACCCCGTAAGAGCTCGGCAATCCCATGGAAGAGGTCGCATTATGAACCACATTTGTCGTGCATGATGACATGAATATTTGATGTCGTGTCATTGGAATGATGTCGAAGAAAGGCGATTGTGACACACGAAAGCATATATATCGCATCGAGATGAGTATTATACGAGTGATGACTGCAATGCGCATGAAAGGTTGCACTCCAGGTAGTGCTGCGTAAGGTTATTCTAACCCTTTCACAGCTCAGGCATGTCTACCGCTTCAGTTTGGGAGCACTAGTGCAAACAAATCAATTAGTGGAGATTTAAAATGCTCGTAAGTGGCACGTTTACACAGCCACTAATTTGAGTGACACTTAAAATTCAAATCAATTCGATTGGCATTTCCCAACCGTCAGAAATAATATAACCAGGTGGCGCTTGTTAATATGAAGCAACACTAATAATATCAAACTGAGGCGGTTATTAATGTTGAGCTGCCTGAAATGTACCAATCTGGGTGGCGCTTGTTTACATAGAGTGTCACAAACACTAGTGCACAAAATTAAATTAGAGGCTCTACATAAGAGGCAATTTAATTCAGGCCCGCCTCAAAATAGATATATGTGGTGGTTGTGATATCTAAACCGCCTCATAAATTTTCAAAAAGAGTCACGGGCGGGCAGTTACTATAATGAACCGCATCTAAAAATAATATTCGAGGTTGGCCTAAAGAAAATCGCCTTAAATTATTTTGTTCGGGATGCGATTCAATAACAAACTGCCTCAAGAAAGACAGGTCGGGTGGCAGTTCATATTTGAAAGAAATCTCATAAAGTTTGAGAGGCTGTTCTCTGTCGAACCGCCATAATAGGAATAAAAAATGAAACCACACTTTTATACGATTCCCTTCATGTTGAGAAAAATTCTAAAAAAACACACGCATATTCTTCCCCTTTCTTCCCCGCCAAATAACTCCCCTCGTCTCTTTCTCCTGCTCTACACCTGATTAGTATGCATTTGTCCTGATTTTAATATATATTTAGGTAGTGTTTTAGTTAGATTTATTATTGATTTTGGTATAGGTTGGATAGATTGAGCGTATTTTCATATTTATAAATCTCCGGCTTATTCTACCGTATTTTGATTGTAATTATTGCAATTCGGTGATTATTCTTTATTTTTTCCCACACAGCTAAGTAACCGAGGAAGCTCATTACTGAAAAGATGAACCGAGAGACAAGAACGAGCAAATCAATGAAATAGTAGCATTTTTACCTACTTAGCGGTAGGGTTAGCATTAGCTTCTACCGTTAACCCCTAGCGATTTCACCACCACTATCTTTACAGCTAAGGGCAAACAGAGACCTTCAGAGACGATTTAGCGGTAGGCTTAATGGTACCTTACCGTTAGCACTATCGCTAAGAGCTGACAGAGATTTTCAGAGATGGATTAATGGTAATCTTAACGGTACCCTTACCATTAGCGCTACCGTTAAGTGATGTCAAAGAGTTTACAGAGACGGCTTAACAGTAGCTGTAGTGGTAGCTCCTACTGCTAAGCTACCGTTAACGGGCAAGAATCGGGATTTATAAGGAAACTCTTATTCTAATTCTTGAAAACCTATATATAACCTTCCATACTTCAACAAAGGTTACGTTCTTTACACTCCTAAGGTTCTAGGACGCAGACAGAGTTCAATTCCTTCCTCCGCAACATAGATACAAGATCAAGATTGAAAATTGAAGATCAAAAGTTCTTACACTCCATTCCTTCAATTTATGATTTGTCTTCGACTGAGATTGCCTTTCTTTCTCTCTCCAGATTCACTTGGGATTTACTTCTTTCTAGTTCTTAATAAACACTCTAAACTGTATAATCGCTATCTAGATTAGTTTTTATTTAATTATTGATTTTAGATATTTTGTTCTTTCTTTTTGGATTTGAACTATTTGTTGCTCAAGAACTCTGGATCTAGTAGATAATATAGATCGTAATCTTTCCCTTTTCAATTTCGTTTCGTTAATTTATGTTTGGTAATTATAGTAGTGACTTTGTTCATGATCTTTAATTGTTCTTCTATTTCTTAAACCCTAGTTCATAGTTCTTGGTATATTTAGCTTTTAAATCCTATCTTATTAATTAGTATAGTTTAATTAATTAGTTTTCAATAATTGTTCTTGCTTTTCAGTTTGTAGTTTATTAAATCAAAAACATCGATTATACTTGTTCTTGTGTGATATTGTGACTAAACAAGCATCTAAAATTCAGGTTGTTAGTTCCTCGAAATTCGACTCGGTTTAAACTTACCAACCTACAAGCGAACTCGTACTCTTACGAGCGAACTTTAAAGCTTTGACAAACTTATTCTTAAAAGTAGGTACGGAAAGTTTAACTCAAGAATTTGGCGCCGTTGTCGAGGAACCAGCAAAGGTTGTGAAGATGTTTGTTCGTATTACTTTTTGTTTATCCACCTATTTGTATAATTTAACTTGAGTCAAGTTTTTGCCATTCGATACGTGATTTTTTGTTGAGTGCATGCAGGGTAAACGATCACTTAAACCAAACTTACACCGTTAATTGACAACATTCATCGACCGAATCGAGCAAGACCCAAGCCTATTTCCCTTCCTACCCTCGACGAGGTTCCAGTAGCAATGTCTAACCACGGGAAATATGTTCATTCTGAGAACAACGGGGTTGTATGATCCAGAATAGACCGGTGGTGAGCCACTTCATTTCAAGAACCCAGAACATTTCAGAACTTATTGGCAGACCGCTAGCTGAGCATGGAGAACAAAGGTTGGGATGATAGAGATAGAGAGAGGGATGATCGTCGGGACGAACGTGATGAAGATTACGACAAGTTTCCCTCAGAAATAGACGTGTGGAAGAATGGTTAAATGCAGAGAACCACCGTTATGAAAGGAATAATTTTTATGAGAGGTATGCGCACGAAGATGATTATGAGAGATCTCATGACAGAGATAGAATTCCGCGATGGGCACGAGAGCCTCGTCAGCGTGATTTGGCATGCCCACAGGTTGGACCTTACAGTTTTACTATCGTGTTGGGATGGGCGGCCAAAGATTTTGATTTGAAACTGAACTTCGCGAATTAGCTTCCGACTTTTCATGGTCATGCTCACGAAGACCCGTTGGTCATGCAAACGATGATTTTTAATTTTAGTTATTCAAAATTTGTAATTTACTTTTTTTTTTTAAATTTTGCGTCGCAAAACAAGTGTGGGTTTTCAGTTTTAATTTTTTAAAATTTGTAATTTATTAAAATAAAAATTGGAATCGTGTGCGATTCGTAATTTTATTTTTTTTAAAGTTTTCAAATCTTATAATATGTGTGCAATTTTTTATTTTAGTTTTTTCTATATTTTTACGGTCCTATTTTTTATTTTATTATTTTAAATATTATAGTTATTTTTAAAATATGTGCGATTTTTAATTTTTTTTTAGTTTTCAAATCTTACAATATGTGTGCAATTTTTTCTTTTAATTTTTTCTATATTTTTATGGTCCGATTTTTTATTTTAATATTTTAGATATTATAGATATTCTTACAATATGTGCGATTTTTTTAATTTTTTAAATATTATAGTTAATTTTAAAATTATTTTTGGTAATTTTATTTTTTTCAATTACCTTTAATTATGATTGTGATTCTATTTTTTTAGTAATATTCTAAAATTTTAAATAATTAAATTTTATAAACAATATATAAGTTTGGTCTGTTATTTAGAAAGGGAGGCCGACTTATTTATCTTATTTATTCATATATTGGTTCTTGTCATTTTCTAAAAGTTAATTAAAAATATAAGTATTATATAAGAGTTTTCCATTATTTGATTAAGTGGATTTTTTTATTTTCTAAAATTTAATTAATATAAACAATATATAAGAGTTGTCTATTATTTGATTAAGTGGGCAGTAGGTCTTATTTATGCATATCTTGGGTTCTATTCTATCCATTATTCAAAACTGGAGGCTAACTTAAAGCTGGTGGTAAACAAAAATTGAAGAAATAATCTATAAAAGGTAAACAATAATTTCTAAAAAATCATCAAATATAATTAAGCATTTCAAAAATAATTTATGTGGCATGCATAAGTATAAAAAATAAATTGTGATGTTAACATCAATAATTTATAAAGGAAAAAAGAAATAGTCATGATACAACAACAATTTATAAAGAAGAATTTGACTGGTTATAAAAAAATTGTACAGGAGTCTTTTACTACGTATGCATACATAAACATTTATAAAATAATACAAATAACAATTTAATTACCTAGAAATAATTCATAAATAACAAATTAACTAAGCATAAATTTTATTTCATAAATAACAAATTAAATAAACAAAAATTTTATTTTAAAAGATTAAAATATTATATTACCTTGAACAATTGGTTATGAAGTGTAAACACGAAATTAGACGGGAGAGAAAATGAAGCTGGAGAGAAAAAAAAATTCTTGAAGCTGGAGAGAAAAAAAATTCTTTGAATGTGGAGTGTTGTTTGCGTAAGAATGAAATGAATGAAGAATGATATAAATTGATATAAAAAACTAAAATAGATTGATATGACCTTTGCATATAAAAATACATGCGATTCTTTTGTTTGGATTAATTGATTTTGGCATTTTGTAGATTGTTTGGTTGAATTGATTTTGGCATTTTGCAGATGGTTTATTCGGTCAAGATTCTTCAATTACAACATATTGATTTTTTATTTTTTTTAAATCAATTTTGCACCCTAAGGGTGCGATTTCAATAATTTTTTTCTTTTTTAAAAATCAATTTCGCAACCTAAGAGTGCGATTTATAGATTTTTTTTTTTTAAATCAATTTTGCACCCTAAGAGTGCGATTTATAGGTTTTATTTATTTATTTATTTTAAACCAATTTCGCACCCTAAGTGTGCGATTTATATATATATATATATATATTTAAAAAAAATGGGTTTCGCAGGGTAATCCTGCGAAATCAAAATAATTTTTTTTTAATAAAAATAGGTTTCGCAGGTGTAGCCTACGAAACCATAAATAAAAAAATAAAAAAACATGATTTCGCAAGTTTAGCCTGTTAAATTACCTAAATACACAATCCTCCCTTATTACGCCTAAAAAGACGATTTGATTTAAAAACTACGATGCATACACATTTTTGTCAACAACTTGTTGCATAATATACCTGCATTCCAACATCTTTATACCATCTCCTCTGTTGAGGGGTAATCTATATTAAATTATCAATTGATGACTAACTGAACTAATTACGATCGTCTTTTGTCAAACCTGGACTTTAATGTTTGTCGCTTTGTTTTTTATTTCAAGCAGCCTGAAGGAGCAGCAAGCCATAACTTTCTCATTCAATATGCTCGGTCCCCGTATGCATAACAAGTATTAGTCCAAATTTTCTGGTTCTTCAGATTTTTTCCTTTGTATGAGTGTAATTGATTTGTTCCATCAGTAATGGGTGTTGGAAAAATGAATAAATATGAAAGAAACTCGTGTGAACTTTAAACATCAATTTCTTTTAGTCTCATTTTTCGTATGACAAGTTTGAATGAGTAATCGTGTTCTATATTGTGAGAACATCGAAATGATATATTTAGTTGTCTAATACTCCTTCCGTTTTAGAATAAGTGTCATTTAAAAGATTCAATTTTATTATAAATTAAGTGTCATTTTTGAATTTTTTACCACTTTTTTCCAGTTTTATCCCCACTTATTTTAAAAAATATAAACAAGTTTATGGTAATAGAATACCTAAAGGGAAAGAATGAAAGTAATTAAATGAGAATATTATTAATTGATTGAAGATATGTAGGTCAAATATTATGTTCCTTAATTTTTAACAAAAACTTTAAAATGACACTTATTAAGTGACCGCTCATCGTTGAAGCGTCAAAAATAAATTTATAAAAGTACTCGACTTTCCTCTACTAACTACTAGCAGCGGCAAGCAAGGGTCGATCCCACGAGGAGTGTGGATTAATTTGTGATAATTCTTATTTTGCTAAACAAACAAAACGGGGGTAAAAAATATTAACTAATCTAAGAAAACTAAATAGTTAAAGAAAACAATTAAAAACAATTAAACGAAACAAATAAGAAAATAACAAATAATAAGAAATAACTTTCCAGTCCTAGTTCAGTTTCCACCCTCGTTCAATTCATCTAACCAATTGCTATATTAAATCCACTCATCATATGAAACAAAAAACCCTAAGTAACAATAAGATCTGCTACTCGAATTTGCACTTACCGTGTATTAATTAAAATAAGCTCTTTAATTAACTCTAATTAATGAACAACCTAAAATAAGCTCTCTAGATTTAATCCACCAACAGCATTAAGAATCAGGCAAATAGGTTAATCTAAGCAATAAACTCATAAGCTCGGTCTATTTAACTTATGTTGTGTTACCCCTAATGATACGAGACCATTAGTTGCTTCCATAGAAATCGAAAATACGACAATTACACGGGAAGCAGTCCCTCTTTCCAAATCAAGTATTCAGCAATCATGTCATGAAATAAGCAATCATGATATGTAAACAAGATAACACGAGCAATCTCATATGAAGAACGAAAGAAATACGCATAAATTAATTAAAATATAATCTCACGAGGGTTTCAACATCCTAGGACTAGATAAAGAAAATCACTCTCTAATGGAGTTCATGAAATAAAAGAAGAAAAATAAATAGAAGAAGCATAATTCTAAGATAAGAAGGATAAGAAAGCTTAGATCTTGAATCTTGAGTCTTCAATCTTCAAGCTCTTGATGGTTGGGTGTTTTGGGCTCCTTTTGGTGTCTTGGAACCCTAGGATTAATGTACAAGACATTTTTGGTGTTAAAGGGAGGTATTTATAGGTTTAGATGTCTTGGAGAACAAGTTCCCTTGCTAAAATAGGATTTCCGCCCCTTCTATGTCGGTTCTGCACTTTCTATACCGGTTTCCTAGCAGAAATAGGGACTCCCAGCGTCAGGCTGGGCGGGCGCGTGCGGCATGGTCGAGTCATGGTCGGCAGCGTCGACGCATTCGGTGCGCTCGCTTCGATTAACGTCAGTTCCGCGTCGACTGACGCGACAGAGAGCTCTGTAGGCAGGTACATCGAACGACATCAGTTATTGTAGGCAGCAGTCAGCGGCACTTCTATAACGGTTGATCCCAGAGATAACCCATCTAGAAAGTGCAGAATCGTCCTTTCTTTGCCAATTCACTCGTTTTGTCTCTCATTTCCTCTTGCTACTCTTATGCATCATCTTTAAGTCTTTAACTCACCAACTTATCACCTAATTACTGCAAAATAAGAGAGAAATACACAATTGGTGCTCCTCCACTCATAATAATAAATATGCGAGAAATAAATATATATAAGAATATTAAGCACATAAAAATATAGGAATTAAACCATTAAATAAAGCACAATTTCTCGCCTATCAAATTCCCCTAAACTTAAACCTTGCTTGTCCTCAAGCAACATATAGAATTAAAGCACAAAATAAATATAAAATAAGTAAGTCATTCGAATTGATCAAATGAACTCATCCGGACTCTAGACACCACTATATTTCTAGAAATCGCAAGCGTTTCATGTATTGACTCAAATGATCCCAGCAGTTAGGCAATCCTTTTTCATATACGCCCCGTCAATGTACTATGGTGCCCCCTCGCTAATCAATGGTTTGGCTCTATCCATTGTTGGTCACGATCAAATATCTCGTCCTCCCATTTATTTGTTTATTTTTATTTTTTTAATTGAGGCCCGCAGCTCCGCACTACCGTTCTTGACTTGACTTGATAATGATTCGGCGCTGGATAGGAGGATCTTCTTGATTTGGCATTTGAATTGTTGAGTTCACCTCCGCCATGTTTGAGATTTTGGTTGGATTGCGCCACTTGAGTATGTGAATGAATTTGTTGAGCTACTAGCATCTTCGTTGGATTTTCGCCCTTAGAATTTGTAAGCGAATTGCACTTGGTACACGAATAGGCAGCTGTTTTAGCACCTCAATTCTTTTTCTCATTCTTTTTTTTTTCATTTTCAATTTTCAACTAACACCATGCCGGTATACCCCAACCGGACTTTATTGACTTCTATTTCGACTAACGAGATATTTTCACACAACCGCCAACTTCAAGGCCCCACACAACTCATATTGAGTACGGCAACCATAAGTACACATCAATAACGCAATAATCAAGAGTTGACGCCCCACATATGAATCACAAAAGTACTAACATGCGAACCCTTGACCTCTAAATCAAATGATGACTAAAAATTTAACCGAAACATAATTCATCAAAGCAATTCAAGCGAGTACTTTTAACATTTTAATTCAACTCCCAAAAATTAATTGCAAAAATTTAAAAATATTGAAAAATTCAGCCCATATGCAATATAAACCATTAATTCCCACTCCCCCAAACTTAAACTTTAGCTTGTCCTCAAGCGAACATAAAACAAGAACAAGCAAAAAAATAATTCATAAGGGAAGAGTAAGGGAAAAGAAATCACCGGGGTAAACATCGAGGGGGTTCTCGGTTCCAAATGATCGTTTCCGAAAATATGCCCAATCGTCCAAATCAACCAAGCTTAGTATCCCTTTAACTGCAAAAATAAAAATAAAAATAAAAATAATGTAAACATTGGGTTGCCTCCCAACAAGCGCCTTTTCTTAACGTCGTCGGCTCGACGTGGTACCCCTCAACTCCATGGGGGTTTCGGTGGAGGTCTCAAAGTGCATGGAGTGCCAATAACCTCATCCCTCATAATTCGCATCCGTTTCGACGTTGGATGCTTAACTGGGTCCTTACGACTTTGTGGTGGCTTCTCATAGAATTTTTTGAAGATGGTCTCGTCTATCACCACATACGGAGGATCATCGGTCGCCTCTTTCTCAAAAACATCTTCACGCACGTAAGTCTCTTCTTCATCCTTCATCACTTGACACACGGTACATGATGGAAATGGCTTTGGCTCCGCTTCGACCTCGATAGGAGAAACGGTAGAATAAAGAACATCATTTGTAAGCTCAGGCAGACTATGGTCAACACGTGTCCGCCTCGTTTCTTCTTCCTCCATCTCGTATTTGTCCTCCAATTCAAATGTCAGGTCCTCCGCATCATCGATTTTCTCCACATCTTGCAGCATGATGGCACTCACATACTCCATGCGTTCCTCAGTTTCAGAAGACAATCATTTATCCAGTTGGCTTATGTGATCCGCCATTTGACTCAATTGAGCTTCGAGCTTCTTGGTGTTCATCATCATGGCCTCCATCATCTCTATGAGGGCTGGGGACGGTTCTTGTGCTTGGGGATGGTCATCATATTGTCTCGAGAAATTTTGTCCCCTTTGAAAATTTGGAGGGTCCCCCCATCTTGGCTCGTAAGGATCGTGGTTCCCCTCTTGCCATCTTCTAGGCCTCACTCCATAGGCTCCTAATTCGAGATTGGCTCGTAGCGTTGGGCAATCATCGGTGACATGATCGAATGTATGACATAATCTGCATGGTCGAACTGTATCCCTCTTAATGATAGTGGACTTCAACTCATCCAACTGAGCTTGCAACGAACCAGTGTCTACCTCGTTTACCGACCTCAATGAATTATCACGGTAGCCGAATTGCTGAGAATTAGCCGCCATGTTCGAGATCAACTCCCTTGCCGCCGTCGGTGTCCTATCCATGAGTGAGCCTCCGCTCGCCGCATCGATCATGTTTCTATCAGTGAGACAGAGACCTTCATAAAAGTATTGTATTAATAACTCCTCGCCCATTTGATGCTGAGGGCAACTAGCGACGAGTCTCTTGAAACGCTCACAATATTCATATAATGTCTCCCCATGTAACTGCCTTGCTGCACAAATGTCCTTATGAATACTCGCCACTCGCGATGCGGGAAAATATCTTTGAAGAAAAACCCTTTCCAATGCTATCCACGTGGTGATGGAAGCAGGAGGTACGTAATAAAGCCAATCTTTAGCTAGACCCTTCAATGAAAATGGAAATGCCCGCAGTTTAATTTGTTCGTCGGTCACTCCGGCGGGCTTCATGCTCGTGCATATAACCTGAAATTCCTTCAAATGCTTGTACGGGTCTTCGCCGTCCAATCCATGGAACGCCGACAAATGATAGATTAATCCGGATCTCAATTCGAATTTAGCATCCTCCAAGGTTGGAAACGTGATGCATAGTTGTTGTTGCGGAAGATCCGGATTTGCTAGCTCCTTCAACGTGCGTTCTTTCGCTCCTGCCATAGTCACAAGATCTAAAAAAAATTAGAATTTTTTTTTAATTCGAAGATAATTTATTTAAATTTTTAATTAATTTTCAAAAATAAATTTTAATTAGTTTCTGTAAATGAAAATAAAAATTAAAATATTAAAATACGTCAAATCATAATTTAATACACGCCACTCCCCGACAACGGCACCAAAATTTGACCGCTCGTCGTTGAAGCGTCAAAAATAAATTTATAAAAGTCCTCGACTTTCCTCTACTAACTAGTAGCAGCGGCAAGCAAGGGTCGATCCCACGAGGAGTGTGGATTAATTTGTGATAATTCTTATTTTGCTAAACAAACAAAACGGGGGTAAAGAATATTAACTAATCTAAGAAAACTAAATAGTTAAAGAAAACAATTAAAAACAATTAAACGAAACAAATAAGAAAATAACAAATAATAAGAAATAACTTTCCAGTCCTAGTTCAGTTTCCACCCTCGTTCAATTCATCTAACCAATTGCTATATTAAATCCACTCATCATATGAAACAAAAAACCCTAAGTAACAATAAGCTCTGCTACTCGAATTTGCACTTACCGTGTATTAATTAAAAATAAGCTCTTTAATTAACTCTAATTAATGAACAACCTAAAATAAGCTCTCTAGATTTAATCCACCAACAGCATTAAGAATCAGGCAAATAGGTTAATCTAAGCAATAAACTCATAAGCTCGGTCTATTTAACTTATGTTGTGTTACCCCTAATGATACGAGGACCATTAGTTACTTCATAGAAATCGAAACTACGACAATTACACGGGGAAGCAGTCCTCTTTCTAGCAATTGATAACCAAATCCCTAAATCTAGGTGGCCAATCCAAACCAAGAATTCAGCAATCATGTCATGAAATAAGCAATCATGATATGTAAACAAGATAACACAAGCAATTCTCATATGAAGAACGAAATAAATACGCATAAATTAATTAAAACATAATCTCACGAGGGTTTCAACATCCCTAGGACTAGATAAAACAATCACTCTCTAATGGAGTTCATAGAATAATAAAGAAGAAAAATAAATAAGAAGACATATTCTAGATAAGAAAGGGATAAGAGAGCTTAGATCTTGAATCTTGAGTCTTCAATCTTCAAGCTCTTGATGGATGGTTGAATTGGGTGTTTTGGACTCCTTTTGGTGTCTTGGAACCCTAGGATTAATGTTCCACACGTTTTTGGTGTTAAAGGGAGGTATTTATAGGTTTAGATGTCTTGGAGAACAAGTTCCCTTGTAAAAATAGGATTCCAGCGCTTTCTATGTCGGTTTAGAACTTTCCATAATTGTTTCCTGCACTTTCTATACCGGTTTCCTCGCAGAAATAGGACTCCCAGCGCCAGGCTGGGCGGGCGCGTGCGGCATGGGCGAGTCAAGGTCGGAAGCGTCGACGCATTCGGTGCGCTCGCGTCGATTAACGTCGGTTCCGCGTCGACTGACGCGACAGAGAGCTCTGTAGGCAGATACATCGAACGACATCGGTTCTTGTAGGCAGCAGTCAGCGGCACTTTCTATAACGGTTGATCCCAGCGATAACCCATCTAGAAAGTGCAGAATCGTCCTTTCTTTGCCAATTCACTCGTTTTGTCTCTCATTTCCTCTTGCTACTCTTATGCATCATCTTTAAATCTTTAACTCACCAATTTAGCACCTAATAACTGCAAAATAAGAGAGGAATACACAATTGGTGCTCCTCCACTCATAATAATAAATATGCGAGAAATAAATATATATATAAGAATATTAATCACATAAAAATATAGGAATTAAACTATTAAATAAAGCACAATTTCTCGCCTATCATTAAAAAACGGAGGGAGTATGAGTTTTGGAAGATAGAGATATTAAGGCTCAAAGTGTTAGTGTTGAAATGGATTTTCTCTTTTTCAAAGTGGTTTGTCCCACATAGCAAAAACAAAAGAAAATAGGCTAGCTTATAGAGTATCATCTTCTTGGTAAGGGATACTCTAATAAGCAAGAAGGCTCTCTTCACGTGCGTGCGCATGGGTGGGGGTGCAAATCACAGTCCGATTCGTGGTTCGAACAATGACTCATGTGCAAGCACGACCTGCGTAAATGAATGCTAGTCTGATTCGTGTGCGAGCACGACCTGCGTAAACGAATGCTGGACCGAAATTGAGCTCATTAGTATAGCCCAAGTCTTGCAATTTTTTGGAATAAATTGTTTATTTTTTATGTAAATTATTTTAACACTTAAAATGTTGCAGCTTTTAAATTTTAAGTTTGAAAAAACATAATTAATTTGTGCTTTCAATTCATTTGTAACCTCCATCAATTACATGCAAAATGAACCTGGACATAAGTTGAGAGGCTCCTCTTCAACCTATAAATATAGGTTCATTCCCACAAGTTCAGGACACCAAAAATGAGCAAACTTATTCTTTCTAGCTATAATTTTCTTGTTCATTTCAAGACTTTTATTTTCAATTCACCAGGATTAGAATCCTGTTACCTCAGTTGTATCCTGAAAAACAAACGCTCGGTACGGAGCGAATTTGTTGTAAGGAAATTGCGAAATTCACAAGTTTCGATTTCTTTATTTTGCTTACGAGTTTCTGTTTTTCAAAAAACATTTTCAGTAACAATCTTAAAACAAATTATCCTTCTCGTTTAATATGGCTTCTGACAAAGAAATTGATGCCACTCCCACCAAGTCCGTGACAAACTCCTTTGGACCGACCCCTTCTTAACCAGCCCATGTGTCGCTAACCCATGCTCTACCAGTCAATATCCCAATGAACCATGCAGAAAAGCCCAAAAGTTTTGATGGCTTGAATTTTAAACGTTAACAACAAAATATGTTATTTACCTGACCACTCTGAGCCTTATGAGGTTCTTAATTAAATGAAACTCCTACAAAGTTGGAAGAAAATCCCGATATCCAAGCATTGAGTGCGCTTGATGCTTGGGGCTTCTTATGTAGAAATTACGTGTTGAATGGAATGGAACATACATTGTACAATGTATAATCTTCTTTCTAAATGGCTAAGAAACTGTGGGAGTCCTTAGATAATAAATATAAGACTGAAGATGCTGGAGCAAAGAAGTTTCTTGTTAATCATTTTTTGGATTATAAGACAGTTGACAATAAGATTGTTGTTAATCAAGTGCAAGAATTGCAAATTATGCTGGTTGATATTCATTCCAAGGGAATGTTTGTCACTGAAACTTTCTAAGTGGCTGCTATCATTGCGAAGCTACCACCAAGTTGAAATGATTTTATAAACTATGTGATGCATAAGAATAAACTAATGACACTTGAAGACTTGTTATTAAGCTTCGTATCGAAGAAGAAAATAAGGGTTATGGTAATAAAATCCATAATATTCATGTGGCTAAAGCAAATGTTATTGAGCATGCTAAAAGCTCAAAGAAATTTTTTTAGAAAAAATCAAATAATGCTGGAAAGACACTTAAACCCAAGAAATCAAATTTTAAGAAAGAATTTGATGGTGATTGTTTCAACTGTGGAAAGGCTGGTCATAGGTCTTCTGAGTGCAGAAAGCCTAAGAAGACTTAGCAGTCTCACGTGGTGGAGAATATAGCCAAAGATATTGATGAGATTCACTTTGTTGTTGTAATCTCTTAAGTGAACCTACTGGATTCTAATCCACGTGAATGGTGGATCGACACGGGTTCTACCCATCATGTTCGTTCCAGCAAGGACCTCTTTAATGTCCTTGATGAAAATGTTGATGGAGAAAAACTCTTCATGTGAAATTTAGCTACGTCTGAGATCAAAGGCCTGGGAAAAGTGGTGGTGAAGTTGACTTCGGGAAGAAACTGACATTGAACAATGTGCTCTATGTACCAGAAATTCTAAAGAATCATGTATTTATCTCTCTGTTGAGCAAATTTAGTTTTTGTATAATTTTTGAGTGTGATGTGGTCACTCTGACCAACAGTGGAGCATTTGTAGGAAGGGGTTACGAATGTAATGGGCTGTTCAAGCTCAATGTAATGACTATTAAATTGAACATCAATAAATGAATAGCTCTTCCATTTATATGCTTGAGTCTTCCATAATGTGCCATGGTAGACTAGGACATGTCAATTATAATACCCTGCACTAGTTAATGAAATTGAAATGCATATCAATGCTTCATATTGATGTGAAACATAAGTGTAGTGTAGAACCAAAGTTAACTCGTTTACCATTTTAGAGTATGGTGAATCGAACTTTTTCGCGTTTAAAAATGAAAAGCTCGTCCGCAAGAGAACGGAGCTATTGTAGGCGATAAGTTGATCCGATTCGAATTACGAGGAATTGCAATCGGCGTCAATAAATGTTTGTTCAACGATTTTATAATTAAACACACTATCCATTTTGATTCAAGAATTCTACAACTACAAATTCAAAGACGAGCAAGCAATTATTAAAATCTAGTTAACCAATTAAACCTAATTGAAAGCATAAAAATTCAGATATTAAAAATGAGAAAGCATCATCATTAAACTAGCAATTCGAAAACACTTAAATTACTAAACTAGCATAGTCAAACTAGCATACTAATAATGAAATGTACAACTTATGAAACTAAGTCCACAGCCAAATTAAAAAGGTAGTGCGTCGATCGACGCGAGCCAAGATCGACGCTTCAGAGGTTATGCATCGACCTAGCGTCGATCGACGCAATTATGTTCGACGCTTCAGAGGCGATGCGTCGACATCGACGCAATAAAGATCGACGCTTCAGAAGCTATACATCGACCTTGCGTCGACGGATCGTCGGTCGACGCGGGCAGAGCGTCAATTAACGCGAGCTCTTCTGGCGTCGACGCGGGCAACTGCATTGCAGCGCCTGCAAGGCTTCGTCTCGTCGCTCGTCCTGTTTTCGTCATCTCAAAGCTGTAAGAGAAAATCAAACATAAATAAGACTAATACTTATAAAACAAAGAAGAAAACATAAAATAAAATAAGAAACGAAAAATACTAAAAAGAAAAGAAACAAGAACAATAGAAACCTAAAACCCGACAAAACACACAATATGCGAAGCAAAAACACACTAAAACACATACAAATATGTACAAATCATATGGAACGAAATAACAAACCACTTGAATTAATTCACACTAATGTTTGTGACTTAAAGGCCACACCAACTCGTGCTGAAAATAAATACTTCATTACTTTTGTAGATGATTGCACTAAATTTTGTTATGTGTATCTTATGAAAAGTAAAGATGAATCAATAGAGGAGTTTGTTCTCTATAAAAATATAGTTGAGAGTGAACTAAATAAAAATATTAAGGTGATTAGAAGTGATAGAGGGGGTGAACATGGAATAAGGCATGAAACTACAGCACCTTATTCACCACAAAAAAACGATGTTGCTGAATGAAAGAATCGTACATTAAAATAAATGATGAATGTAATGATGTTAAGTTCTGTATTACCTCAGAACATGTGGGGGAAAGCTGTGTTATCAGCTAATTATCTTTTAAATAAGGTGCCCCAAAAGAAATGGACAAAAGTCCACATGAATTATGGCATGGAAGAACTCCAAAGTATAAGTACTTACGAATGTGGGGGTGTCTTGCCAAGGTTGAAGTCCCTATACCTAAGAAGGTGAAAATAAGACCAAAAACTGTTGATTGCATATTCATTGGATATGCACATAACAGTTGTGCTTATCATTTTATTGTGCATGAGTCTAAGACTGAAGACATACACAAGAATACGATAATGGATTCTCGAAATGCTTCATCCTTTGAACATGTGTTTCCACTTAAGTCTGAAATATAATCTAGTTTCATTAAAAGGACTATAGAAACAATGGAAAAAGGACAAGAAGAAGACGTCGAGGTACAACCACGTAGAAGCAAGAGAGATAAGTTAGAAAAGTACTTTGTCTAACTTACATGGTTGAAACTGAACCTCAAAATTATTCTAAAGTAGTGAGCTCTACAAAAGGACCTCTATGGAAAGAGGTAATTAAAAGTGAAATTGATTCAATTTGCAAAATAACACATGGGAACTAGCAGATCTTCCTCCTAAAAGTAAACCATTGGGATATAAGTGGATTTCAAAAGGAAAATGAAAGCTGGTGGAACGATTGATAAGTATAAGGTTAGACTTGTAATTAAAGGTTACAGGTAAAGAAAAGGTCTTGATTACTTTGATACATATTCCCCAGTAACTAGAATAACATCTATCAGGATGATTATTACTATAACTACTTTGAGAAATCGGGAAATACACCAAATGGATTTATAAACCGCTTTCCTAAATGGAGATTTAGAAGAAAAAATCTACATGGAGCAACCTGAAGGGTTCTCGACTCCTGGAAAAGAGAATAAGGTTTAGAAATCGATTAAGTAATTGTATGGCTTGAAGAAAGCTCCAAAGCAATGGCATGAGAAGTTTTATAAAGCCATGATGGAGTGTGGATTTAAAATTAATGAATGTGATAAATGCGTCTACGTTAAAGACAATGAATTTGGATATGTTATCTTATGTCTTTATGTAGATGACATGCGTATTGTTGGGAGCAATGATAAGATTGTTAAATCCACAAAAGACATGTTAAATTCGAGATTTGACAAGAAGGATATGGGCCTAGCTGATGTGATACTTAGAATTAGAGTCCATAGAACATCACAAGGGATCGTGTTGAGCCAATCTCATAAAATCCTTGAGAAATTTAACAAGGAAGATTGGTCTCATACTAGGACCCCGATAGATACAAATCAACATCTATCAAAAAAAAGATGTGAAAGTATTTTTCAAGTAGAATACTCAAGAGTGATAGGGAGTCTGATGTACCTGATGAGTTGTACAAGACCAGATATCACATATGCTGTGAGCAGAATAAGTAGATATACTAGTAATCAAGGAGTTAAACACTAGAATGGGATAGTGAGACTACTCAAATAATTTAGATATATTCGTGTTGTACTATGATATATCTAGATGTTGTATAAGGATATACGGATGCCAATTGGATATCAGATATCAAAGGCTCTAGGTCTACAAGTGGATATGTATTCCTCTTGGGAGGTGCAGCCGTATCATGGAAATATTCTAGACAAACCATGATAGCTAGATCCACTATGGAGTCTGAGTTTATAGCCTTAGTAAAATGTGGTGAAGAGGCTGAATGGTTACGCCAATTCTTAGAAGATATTCCGAGATAGCCTAAGCTTGTAGGCATTTTTTGCAATAGCCAATCAGCTATTAGTAGAACAAAGAGTAAGATGTATAATGGTAAGTCTAGGCATATTCGTCAAAGACATAATACCACTAGACAACTACTCTCAACTAGAACGATCTATGTTGTCTACGTAAAGTCAAAAGATAACCTTGTGGATCCGCTAACCATAGGGTTAAATAGAAAGTTAGTTGCAAAAACAACAAGAGGAATGGGATTGAAGCCTCTGGAAATGAGTGGATACAATGGAAACCCAACCTATTTGACTAGAGATCCCAAGATCTAGGTTCAAATGGACAACCTAATTGTAAAAAAACTAACAGAATCACTTTAGGAAATATTATTTCCTTACCCGTTCTTTAATGAAATGTGTAGATAAGGCTAAGCCTTTGGCTTTTAATGATTTTGCGTTGGTGTGCTGAACAAAGTAGCATAGTCTACTCCAAATGAAAAATCACCTATGTGACAGAAGTGGGGCGCTTTAAAGAGAATTGTGTGAGGCTTAATTCTTAGAACCTCTCGCAAAACCCGGCGTATGTTCAGGGTCATAAATGAACATAACTATGAGAAATGAAATAAATTAAGAAGAATCTTGTGTGCAGTATATGATCATTTACATCAATGGCAGAATGGTTCAAAGACATCGCGTTCTATTGGTCAGCTAGTAAAGTACATGTACTTCTACAAGGGAAGGTTCAAAGGCTAACACCTACCTATCATATGTAAGTTTTTGACTGTTAGATTTTAATATGAAATATTGTCAATTTCCTTCATGTGGTGGATTGTTGGAAGAATGAATAAATATGAAGGAAATTTGGGTGAATTTAGAAACCAATTTCTTTTTGTCTCGTTTGTCGAATGACAAGTTTGAATGTGAATCAAGTTCTATGTAGTGAGAGCATCGAAATGATATATTTATTGATCTAATATGGGTTTTGGAAGATAAAGATATTAAGGCTCAAAGTGTTAGTGTTAAAATGGGTTTTCTTTTTTTTAAAGTGTCTTAACCCACATAGAAAAAAAAGAGAAAATGGGATAGTTTATAGCGTATTACCTTCTTGGTAAGGGATACTCTAGTAAGCAAGAAAGCTCTCTCCACGTGTGCTCGCACGGTTGGGGGGGTTGGGGTGGGGGTGCGAATCACAGTCTGATTCGTGGCTCAGGCCATGAAATCGTGTGCGAGCGCGACCTGCGTACATGAATACTGGACCGAAATCGAGCTCATTAGTAAAGCCTAAGTTTTGCAATTTTTTGGAATAAATTATTTATTTTTTATTTCCATAAATTATTTTAACACTTAAAATGCTGCAACTCTTAAATTTTGAATTTGCAACAACATAATTAATTTTTGCTTTCAATTCATTTGTAAACTCTATCAGTTACATGCAGAATGAACCTGAACATAAGTTGAGAGGTTCCTCTTCAGCCTATAAATACAGGTTCATTTTCATAAGTTCAGGACACTAAAAACGAGCAAACTTATTCTTTATAACTACAATTTTTCTTGTTCATTTCCAAGCTTTTGTTTTCAGTTCACCGAGATTAGAATCGTGTTATCTCCATTGTATTCTGGGAAACAAACGCACGATATGGAGCGAGTTTATTTTAAGATAATCATGAAATTCACAAGCCTCGCTTTCTTTATTTTGCTTATAAATTTCTATTTTTCAGAAAATATTTCCAGTAACAATGTGATCATACATACATGATAATACATACATGATAGATAACAATAATAACTAATACATCCAAGTTTTGTCGACACAATATAATGACAAACTGATCTCTACAACGGAAAATGTACTTAGCTACTAATAATTAATTAATTGTCTCTAAGTTTTCCTTATTAATAGTTTCTTGATATTTACAAAAAAGTTGGAAGAAAAGTCTCTCTCTCTCTCTCTCTCTCTATATATATATATATATATATATATATATATCTCCATGACCATATATAATTACACTCTCCCACAACTTAAAATCTAAATTGTCGAAAAGATATAGACACAATATATTAACTGATCTTTACGCTCTTTTGTCATTTGATCAGTATTTTTTTCTAGGCAGAGCATCTAGCTATTTTTATTGCTTCTGCAGAACTTTTGAACTAGCTTGAAACTTTCATTTACCTACATTGAGCCCCTTTCATTTACCTACATTGAGACAGGTTTTTAATCAACTTCATATTTATTTAGTTATTTCATTAAAAAAACCGAGTTATTTTGTCTATAGAAATTATTATTTTTATTTCCATCCTCTGACATTTCTAGCAACGATGGAGTACGTTAAATGTCAAATAAGAGACTGGTGAGAAATATAACACAAAGTTAATTCTTTTATTTCCTTTTTATTAATTTTTCAACTTTTATACCATTATTCTTTGAAATTTGAAAAATCATCGATACTAAATTTGGACTTTTGGCTTAAAGCATTTGCAAAACTTTAATCAAATTTCCATTGATCGAAATAATGTTTTATGAAAGTTTTGAAGGCCACGGATACTAGACTAAAAATAATCAGAGACGGAAAATGTTAGTCGAGATGCTGCAACACCAGTACTAACATTCAGTAAAACACAGCGAAAATAAATAAGAACACAAAATTTAAATTTGCCCTATGAGTTAAATTAAACTCATAGGTCGTGACCTCAGGTCGAAAAAGATATTACTAGAAAACGGTGTAGTTGTTTTACATAAGATATTAAAATAATATAACATCTAGTAATATATGAAAAACTTCTGAACGAGTAGATCGTTTTTAATCAGAACAGTGTCGTCCGTAAAATCTTCAAGTTGATCAAACACAAACTTGAAGAATATGAGAAGAATGAACGACCGAAGATTTTCTTCTTTCAGTTTCTGTCTTCTCTGCAAAGCATAAGTATGAAGTCCAAGTCTTTAGATATTTATACACAAATGTGTATCACTATATTTTTAGAAAAGTCCTAAAATATCAAAAAAAAAGTTAATAAATATCTTGATATTTTAAGGAATAAGATAATTATGAAAATACACTGTCCTACTACTAAAGGATTCTTACCTTATCTTACAAGATGAATTTATACATAAATAAAAGAGTCCTAAAATACTAATATGTCTAGAAAGCCAAATATAATAATTATATCAATTAAAACAGACGTAGGAATAAAATTCCTATCAATCTCCCCCTTTTGACTTTTTGGACAAAAACTAACTAAACAACTCCCCCTGAGTTTGAAGACTCCCCTTAAAAAAGAATCCTGCAGAAGATGTTAGTCACGGTGATGGAATACAACGAGCAACACGAAAAAGTAAGACAAGAAAACTTCCCAACCAAACATATCAACAGCTGGTTTCACTATTGGAAGTTAACATTCTGGAGTTTTACCCATAATGAGCATCATTATCAGCAACAATCCAGTTTACCAAACCTCACCAACCATCTTCACTCACTCTTCTCCCCCTTTTTGACCAGAATGCAAAAGGGGTGACTTCCTGTGTAATGCCCGTAAAGTCAACAATCCATGAAGGTGTTCTTGGTCACCTGCTATCTACTGGTCTGTCAAACCCAGATGTACTTGTAAATCAGAAGAAATAGGTACAGAAATATGTATATTAGGCACAGTGTCAGTGACACCTTGACTAACATCCCTAGCAATGGCAGCACACCAGTCAGCTGACTCATCATCACTTTTAGTTGTTTAGACCCAATTTCAGACAACCATTCCATGCAATACTCCTCATGTGCAAACACTTGGCCAAAATAGGAGACTCCCTTCTCTCATCAAAATGACCACAGTGTCGAATGACAGTAATTAGATACCAAAATTACACCAAAAGAATCGAGGAGAGGTCATCTTACATCTTCCAAAAAGAACTTAAAACCTGATACACCTTTAACCATATTTAAACACACAAGAATACGATTAGCCTGTTAGTAAAAAAAAAATTAAAAAGCACACTCCCCCTCAAGCCTGTCTACTAACACACTAACGAAATTATTAGGACTCACACGCAAAAAAAAATAAACTAAGGTAAGAAAAAAAATACAAGGTAGGAATAAAAAAACTTTATCCATGACGAGAGTATCAACTGTAGTCTTGTTTAACAAAGCAAGTGCCACTAATATCTCGTTCTTTTCATCCCACGAAACCGTGCAAAACACCACAAACCATAAGGCTTCAATTTGTACCCAACTGATGAGGCATGAATAGGCCAGACCCGGATTGGGGTAGACCTGGATAGTCTAGGGAGGAAGTTTAGGACGACTTGAAAATGGTTTGCCCTGGTTTTCTTGAGAGCTGAATAAGTCAGAGCAGCATCGTCCTAGCCCGGAAGTCGTCCTGAGCTTAGTAAGACTGAACGGCGTCATCTGAGCTGATGGAAGGTCTCCCGTGAGAAAAGCCTGGAAAGGTGAGAACAGGTTTATCTAATAGAAAGGAGACCAGGATTAGGTAAGACCTGGCCTCCTGACGCCTGGCAGGGGGACAAGTGGGACAACTTATCAGAGTTTGTTGTTTAAACGGCCCCTGATTTGCGGCCTTTGTTTTCGAGATCCCGGAAAAGGGTCCCCACTGGGAAAACTATAAATATCTCGGCCCCAAGGCTGAGAGAGGTATGTCATTCTTTGTGCATTCCTTCTTTACTTGCTAAGAGAAACCTCATACGCTTTACTGATTTAAGCATCGGAGAGGTTTCCACCGAAAAACCACCAGTGGTCCTTTCTAACGTATTTTTGTGTGCAGATCCAAAGGGTGTTCAAGGTTCCAGGCGTCGTTCTTGATGTTGGTCATATTTTGGGTCGAAAAAATTGGCACCGTCTGTGGGAAGGCGATCAGGTTAAGACGTGAGGGTTTTCTATGGCTTCAGACGGTTTACGATGAAACTTGGTGAGAGAGCTTGGCGGAACTCCCAGCTCCACCGCGCCGTAGGGTATGCCACGGTCAGCAGAAATGTCCACGGAGAGGCCCGAGGAAGCAGAGCCGTCAGCGGCAGCGGGACCAGGCACCGTGCCGCCTCCCTCCGGCGGATCAACGCCTGCCGCTGGTGGATTGTTCAATGACGTCCTCCTCAGGCAGCTGTTTGAGCTCATCGGCAAGGACGTGGAGACAGCTGTGGAGAAGAAGTTCACAGAGATGTCAAATCCGCCGTCTGGCGCGCGGCCAGATCGGACAGTTCTGCCGACAGAAACTGAGCCACTGCGCGGCCAGCGCATGGATGGGACCCCTCTTCAGGACAGAGAAGAGCATTTCTCTACTTTGGATAGCGAGACGTCAAGCCAGGTTAATCCAGGTCTGACTGAGCAGATGCGGAGCCTGCAGAAGGAGGTGCGGGAGTTCAAGAAGAAGATGACGGGCACAAGCACAGTGCCAGCACGGCGAGGCACTCCGTTTGTGGAGAAGGTCATGCGCGATGATGTACTGGCTTCATATCGCTCTCTAGGCTTTGAGTACAGCGGGACCATGGATCCGTGGGGCCACCTCAGCCGCTTTGAGATAGCAGCGGCGGTGCATAAATTCTCCAATTCCGTCATGTGTCGGGTCTTACCGATGACTTTCACCAAGTCGGCACAACTCTGGTTTAGCTAGTTGCCGCCTCACTCTATTAGAAATTTTGATGAGTTCAGCTTGGCATTCCTGCACCAGTTCACAAGCTGCAGGAAGTACCAGAAAATGCCACTGTAGCTATTCAGCCTTAAGCAGAAGGAGAATGAGATTCTGTGTGCTTATATCAACAGATTTACAACGGCGAAGCTAGAGGTGCCCTCTGCGTTCGAAGAGCTGCTGGTGAATGCTCTAGTGCAAGGCCTTCGGAGGGGTGAGTTTTTTCAATCGCTAGTTGTAAATCCAGCTCTGAAGTTCGGAGAGCTCTTGGAGAGAGTTGAGAAGTATATTCACCTGGAAGAGGCCTTGAAGATCAAGGACGAACGAGAGAAGAAAAGAGAAAACTATGATTGAGAAGATAGGGTTGCGGTAAAGAAGCCCAGGACAGACCTGTCATGGGGGAGACCTCGTTTTGATAGATACACCCCCCTGGCAACGCCACAGGGTGAAATTCTATAAGCGATAGAGAGTCACCCAGAGTTGAAATGGCCTAAGATCTATTCGCATAAACCCAGGAAGGAGAGGTCTGACCGATTCTGCCGCTTCCATAATGAATATGGACATGATACCGAACAATGCACTCATTCGAAAGACGAACTGGAGAGAATGGTTCAGGCAGGGCACCTGAAGGAATATGTTCGCATGCGGAAGGAGGAAATCAGATCTGGTTGTAGTGGCTATGACCGGTCTCAGCAGAGTAAGAGAGATCAGGATAGGGGTCGTACTGATGGAAGACGGACCGATCAGGACCAGGTCATTCATGGAGAAATCCATATGATTACTGGTGGAGAGCTGGAAGAACATTCTAAGAGGACGCAGCATAGCTACGTTTGAGCTGCGAGAGATCTAGTCCAGAAATTGCGCGAAGTTGGTCAAATGATGTCTACCCCGAATATCTGTTTCAGATCAGAGGATGGTGATGGCATTCTGGCCCCTCACATGGATGCTTTAGTTATAACGGCTACCATTGCCAACTATAACGTAAGGTGGATTTTTGTGGATACGGGAAGTTTCGCTGATATTTTGTTCTATGATTGTTTCCAAAAGTTGAAGTTAGACGTTGAGTTGGAAGAGGTTACCACCTCTTTAGTTGGGTTTGCAGGGGGAGCCTTGAATCCTTTGGGAGCGGTTAGGCTCCTCGTGACATTGGGTGACCAGAACGGTGCGTTTTCTGATAGTGGATGCGCCCTCTTCTTATAATGTAATGCTGGGCCGGCCGTCCTTGAGCCAATTCCAGGCCGTCATATCGGTTTTTCATATGAAACTGAAATTCCCGGCGGAAGATGGAACAGGCGAGGTAAGAGGTGATCAATATGCGTCACGACAGACGTATGTTGAATGTATCAAAAGGAATAGTGAGGAGGAGCAACAAAGGCCAGACCTGGTTAGGAGAGAGGAAGGGTTGATGTTGGTTGAAGTAGTCCTGGGGGATGAGAGTCGAGTCCTACGTGTAGGAATGACTCTTAGCCCCGAGGTATTGAAAGACTTGGTCGCACTATTGAGAGACAATGCCGATGTGTTTGCCTGGTCTCCCCAAGACCTGGTGGGGATTGAACCAGAGGTGACGGAGCATTGCCTTAACATTAGCCTAGATATGAAGCCAGTTAAGCAGAAGAAACGTAATTTTGGGCCTGAGAAGGAGGCCATCATTGAGGCTGAGGTGGAGAAATTGTTAAAAGCCAAGCATATCCAGGAGATACAATTTCCTGAATGGCTCTCCAATACTGTACTGGTTCCCAAAACTCAAGAAGATTGGTGAATGTGCATTGATTTCCATGATCTCAATCGCGCCTGCCCAAAGGACCACTACCCACTCCCAAGGATTGACCAGCTGGTCGACTCCACTTCTGGTTGTGAACTCCTGATCATGATGGACGCCTCGCAAGGCTATCATCAGATCAGGCTCGCGAAGGAGGACTGGAAGCGAGTTAGCTTCATCACCCCAAAGGGAACGTACTGTTACGTGGTCAAGCCATTCGGGCTCAAAAATGCAGGAGCCACGTATCAGAGGTTGGTAGATAAAATGTTCAAGGAGTAGCTAGGGCGGAACATGGAGGTGTACGTGGATGACATGTTGGTCAAGAGCGTTAAGGCAACCTCTCATGTGGAAGATCTGAAAGAAACATTCGCCACCCTGAGGAGGTATGGGATGAAGCTCAACCCTAAAAAATGTGCATTCGGGGTCAGAGCTGGAAAGTTCCTAGGGTATATGGTGACAGAGAAAGACATCGAGGCTAACCCAGAAAAGGTCAGAGCTATTATGGATATGCAGGCGCCAAGAAATGTCGAGGAAATGTAGTGCTTGGCAGGCCGAATCAATGCGTTGAGCAGATTCGTCTCTCGCTCAGCTGAGAAGAGCTTGCCATTTTTTGAAGCCCTGTGAAAGAAGGCCGAATTTCAGTGGAATAGCGAGTGTGAGGATGCATTTAGAATGCTGAAAGAACATCTGGCTGGCATGACCTTGCTCACAAAGCCTATCCAGGGAGAGCCCCTAATCCTATACTTATCTGTCGGACAGCAAGCAGTCAGCTCTGTCTTGCTTAGAGAGGAAGTCAAGGTGCAGAAACCAGTCTAATACTGGAGCAAAGTCTTACATGATGCAGAGGTCAGGTATGTGGAAATAGAACAGGCAATGCTGGCTCTCGTGGGCACGGCTCGCAAACTACGCCCATACTTCCTCTCGCATGGCATAGTAGTGCGGACCAATCTGCCCTTGAAGGCCATAATGGACAAACCAGAGGCATCAGGAAGACTGGTCAAGTGGATAATCGAGCTCATTGAGTTTGATATTACATTCGAGACCAGGACAGCCATTAAAGCCCAAGCGCTGGCAGATTTCATGCAGGAAATGACCAGATCTTCTGATGACAAGCACGAATAGACAATCTTTACGGATGGCTCTGTCGGAAATCAGGGCTGCGGAGCTGGAATTGTCCTGATAGATCCGAATGGTGTGTCTACATAGTATGCCATACGTCTGAACTATATGTTGTCCAACAATGCAGCTGAGTATGAGGCCCTTCTAAGAGGAATCCAGATGGCGAAAGACCTGGGGGCAGAGCGGGTGTGTGCTAGGGTGGATTCCCCGCTCGTTTGCAAGCAAATTGGCAGAGAATTTGAGACAATGGAAGAAAGCATGCAGAAATATCTGGCTAAGTTCAGGGAACTCATCAGGGATATGAAGGGCTTGACGGTCCTCCAGATTCATAGAGAAGAGAACGGAAGAGCTGATTATTTGGTGAAGGTAGCTATCTCAGCTACGGATTGCCGGTAAAGGGTGATTACCCTACTGAAAGCGGACACAGATTTTGGGACAGAGCAGGTGTGCTCGGTGATTGAAGGGAATGACTGGCGCTCTCCCATAAAAGCATATCTAGAGAAGGGAGACCTGCCAGAGGATAAGAATGAATCAATAAAAGTACAAATCAGGGCTGCCAGGTTTTGTTTGGTCAAAGGAGAGCTGTTCTGAAGAGGGTTTGGACAACCCCTCTTGCGATGCTTGAGCCGGGAAGAAGGAGCCCTGGTCCTTAAGGAAGTCCACGAAGGATGTTGTGGCAACCATATGGGCGCCAGAGCTTTATCGAGCAAGATCTTGAGAGCAGGGTACTTCTGGCCACAACTGCGAAAAGAGGCAGAAGATTAGTGCGTACTTGTGAGAAGTGCCAGAAGAACTCATCGTTGATACACAACCCCACGGAAGAGCTCATGACGATGAGCTCTCCTTGTCCGTTTGCCAAGTGGGGAATCGATTTGGTCAGCCGAGTCCTTGCCAAGTCTGCACACAACATTTTTCTAAAAGAAGTTTATGATAGTGGAAATTGATTATTTTAGCAAATGGGTGGAAGCCGAGGCCTTGGCAAAAATCACGGAGGAGGCGGTCATGAAGTTCTTATGGAAAAATGTTGTGTGCAGATTTGGCATCCCCAGAATCTTTGTCTCAGATAATGGCGCCCAGTTCATGGGTGCCGGAATTAGAGCTTGGTGCGCAAAGATGAAAATTGACCAGCACTTCACATCTGTCTACCATCCCCAGGCTAACGGTCAAGTAGAGGTCACCAATCGCATATTAGTGAAAGGGATCAAGACACATTTAGAGAGAGCTGGGGGTAGATGGGTGGATGAGTTGAATTTAATTCTATGGGCATACAGAACTAATCCCAAGGAAAACATAGGGGAAATTCCTTTCAGCTTAGTTTATGGCATGGATGTTGTGGTGCCTGCTGAGATAAGCATGGAAACTCATCGAGTTCAGAATTATGTTGAAGAACAGAATGAGCTCTTAATCCAGGATGCTCTGGACTTGATTAAGGAGAAAAGGAATCGAGCTGATACCAGAATGTCACATATCAAAGGAAGAATAAAAGCGACATACGATAAGTCTGTGGTCAAGAGGCAGTTTCAGGTGGGAGACCTTGTCCTGAGAAGAGCTGATTTAGGAAAGGCAAAGGGAAAACTGGATGTCGCGTGGCAAGGGTCGCTCTGAGTCATCCAAATCTTAGCGGGAGGCTCTTATAAATTGGAAGAGGTGGATGGGACCGAGATCCCCCGTGTTTGGAATATTGCTAATTTACAAAAAATTTATGGATAGTTGTGGTTTCTTGATGTTTATTTGCCTTAATGAATAAAATTGTAGGTTTATTCTCATTCACCAGTTTAAAGTACGTCTCCTTAAATAAGCCAGGATTGGCTAAGGACGGATGCCCCCGATTTTGCCTGACTTGATTGTCAGTAAAAGCCAGGATTGGCTAAGGGCGGATGCCCTCGATTTTGCCTGACCTGATTGTCAGTAAAATCCAGGATTGGCTAAGGGCGGATGCCCTCGATTTCCTAACCTGATTGTCAGTATAGGCCAGGATTGGCTAAGGGCGGATGCCCTCGATTTCCTAACCTGATTGTCAGTATAGGCCAGGATTGGCTAAGGGCGGATGCCCCAAACTTCCTGACCTGACTGGCAATTCAAATCAGTCCTATTTAAAAGGCAGACGCTTGTATTTCCAGACCTGGTTGCCAAGAAACACCAGGATTGACCTAGAATAATCGTCTGTTAAATATTCTAACTTGCCTGAACAGGTACGCCGGGACGACCCACGTTCATGCCTGATCTGATTATCAGCCCAAAGCTTGTGAAATACTTGCCCTAGTTGATCAACCCCAAGAAAGACCGGTTAAAATCAGAGTCTTTAGAGGGTAAGTTCAAAAACACAATCCGCGAACTTTGAACAGAAAAGATCGATTAAAAGAAAATCTTTCAGGATTATCATGGTATCTTCGCAAGTATATATTTCATTAGTTCTGGGAAATGTAAAATACAAGTTTCCTACACCTACGAATATTGGCAATTTTGATTACAAAAATGTAGGAAATAAATACAAAAACACAAAAGGTCATCCTTGAACAGATCTCCAATCTGAGGCCAGAGCCCGGCGAACACGCAAAAGCTCATGTTCAGTCTCATGCAGACAATGGCGGTATTTGTTAGCCCGTTCGGCGAGAGCATGAGCCTCGCCGGTGGCAACGGTCAGGCGATTTACCGACTCGATCATCAGATCCGCCTTCTCCTCTTGCAACTGGCAGTTAACTTGTCGGAGCTCAGCCCATTCTATCTTGTAGTGGCGCCTCTTTTGCCTTTTCTTCTCCAGCAGACGATAAAGGTAGCTTATTTTTTCTCCGAGCATGACAAGCTTGTCAGAAAGCTTGAAGTTTTTGACTACCAGAGAAATGCTTTTTCGCTTGGTGATATCAAGTTCTTGGAGAAGAGGAGATGACGCCGTTGCAGAAATTGAAGATAAATGATGAATATATGTGCACATTTAAAGGAAATAAAAGCATGTGCAAAGGGAATCAAAAAGTACTAGGGTTTCCGGAAAATCAGGAAACCCTAGGAACTCAAGAGTCATTACAAGACAAAAGAGCATTTATTACTGTCAAGATTATTCGAAGTACAAATTCAGAAACAGTAAAAGGCAGACCAGCCACACAGGCAACAATACAGGTCTGCATATAAAAACAAAACAAAACAAATCAAATCAAAAAGCCTAAGTCTCAACATTTATCTCGGCATCCAACTCGACCGCTAGCTGTTCCACGGCATCTTCAGACAGGGGGCCAGGAGAAGTCCCACCTGGCAACTCACCCAGACCTGTAAAGGTTGGGGAGGGAAAAGATGTTGGAGCAACTACAGCAAGAGTCAGGTGTGGCTGAGACTGCCCAGGCTCGGGAGAATGGAGAACAGAGAAAACATGCTCCGCAAACTCTGCAGAACCGATTGTATGAAGGCGGTTTTGGTCTGGGGAGTAAGAAAAGGAGGACGGCTCAGGGGGGTTCTGCAGAGGCACATTCCGATCAAAGGGAGCCCCAGGGTTGGCCAGGGCCCACTTGGCCTGTTGGTCTAGGCCTAAATGGTAGTAAACCACTGCCTCGGAAAAGAGTAGGGTGTAAAGCTCTTTAGATCCCCGGAAGGCTTTTTGCGCCTCTTCCCTGGCAACCTGGACCAACTTCAGACCCTCCTCAGAGTTTAAAAAATCGGTCTTCCATCCCTCCTTGGCCTTAGCCAAGGTCTCATCTGCCAAGCTCCTCGCCTCCGCTAGGGCCTCATCTCTTGCTTCAGAACGAGCTGTTTCTAGCATCTTGTCTTCGGCCTTCTTCATTTCGGCCAGCTCTTCCTGCGCCATCTTTGTCTCAGCTATCCTCTCCTTAGCCAAAGCCCGATAGCGCTGCACCTTCTCTTGCAGAATCTTGTTCTCCTTGAGGGTGTCAGGCTGGGTCATAGAACTGGTCGCTCTAATGGCCAAGAGGGCCCTCTTGGCCTCAGCCTGGATACAAAGAAAAAAGTTAGAACATAGACACGAGAAAGAAGAAAAAGAAAGGAAAAGGAAAGAAGGGGTAGTGAGGGATATACCGGCGCCTCATCTTGACACCACGACTCCAGCAATTCGCGGTCACTCATATTCTCAAGGATCCGCATGTCCTCGGGCGCACACTGCCCACTCACATACCAAATTGCCACGTCGCCAGAGCAGTTCAGGACAGAGGTCCTATTAGGGGGACCTGCACTGCGAGTGATAGGCGCAGCTGGCGTCGCGGTTGAGGTAGTGCTCTTGCCTTGGTTGGTGTGAGGCCTCTTAGATAGAGGAACCTCATCCTCCTCAGTCTCAGAGGTGGAGCGTCTTGTCGGCGGAGGGCGAGCAAGGGGCAGGGCAGGTTGGAAGCCCTGGATTTGAGGAGAAGAGGGAGTTTCTGCATCTCTAACTCGAGGCTCTGAAGCAGCCTCAGCACCCTTCTTGGCCGCCGCTTCGAACATCTGGCGCATCATTCTTTCTGATAAGAGAAGAAAAAAGGGTTAAAATTTAAATAAAGTACAGCGAATCGGGTTGGGGTGAAAAGAGTTGTACCGATCTCTTTGGATAGAAGGCCTGTTTCCTCCCGCTCATTAAAGAAGTCCAGGACAAAGGGAAGGAGAAGTTCAGTCACGTGAATGGGATTTCCATTAAGGGTAGAGATGATCTTTTGAAGGCGTGGAGACCTGTCAGTGGTGGCTAGGTGACGAGAAAGTGGTAGATCATCAATGGGCTTGGGGTCAAAGCCCCAGTCCCCATTGCAGTGAATGAAGAAGAATTTCTTCCTCCAAGCCTTGTTAGAGGAAGGGAGACCGCGCAAAAAATGAACCCCAGCTTTGGCTGTAAGGTAAAAACACCCAGGGGGAGCTCTTTGCTTGGTAGAGCTGGAAGAAGGTATGGGCTGAAGGATCTAGACCAGCATAACGCATGGCCAGGTTATAACATACCATAATCCTAAAAGAATTTGGAGTAAATTGAAAGACGGGGATTTTGTACATACTGGCGATTTCTAACATTAGGGGATTTACGGGAAGGCGCAAACCTGCCTGAAATTGGTCAGCGTAAAAGGTTAATCTGCCGGCCGGTGCCTGACATGCTAGAATACAGGCCGGAGGAGCGTAGGGATCGTATTTTTATGGGAATTTTTATTTATGGCGTAGCTCCTCAACACTTCTATCACTAAGGATAGAAGTAACTTTAGGATGTTCAGGGTTTGTCGGGGGATACTCTAAACCCCCGGAGGAGGAAGAGACAGTCGCCATGGAAGGCGAAGAGGAGGAGGTTACATCCGCCGGAGAAGAGGACGGAGCGAGAGGATTGTCGGAGGAGGTAGAGGATGATGACATGGTCAGAGATTTAAAGAGAGAGGGATTGAGAAGGTACCTGATTTGTGAGGAAAGCCGGAAAAAACTAGAAATCTGAGATGCCGAAGTTCTAAAAAAGCGAGAGCTTGAAAGTGTTTTGTAGGAAATGAAATACGAAAAGTGGGAGAGATAGAAGACAATAGGAATATAAGAAAAGAGGATAAAATCCAAAAAACCAAAATTAAGGAAAAAGCGGGATTTGATGGGATCCTCACATTTAACGCGGACAGAGTGGGACCACTTGTCAGAGTTTTTTGTTTAAACGGCCCCTGATTCGCGGCCTTTGTTTCCGAGATCCCGAAAAAGGGTCCCCACTGGGAAAACTATAAATATCTCAGCCCCAAGGCTGAGAGAGGTATGTCATTCTTTGTGCATTCCTTCTTTGCTTGCTAAGAGAAACCTCATACGCTTTACTGACTTAAGCATCGGAGAGGTTTCCACCGGAAAACCACCGGTGGTCCTTTCTAACGTATTTTTGTGTGCAGATCCAAAGGGTGTTCAAGGTTCTAGGCGTCGTTCTTGACGTTGGTCATATTTTGGGTCGAAACACCAACATTTGAGCAAGAGAAAAAACAGAATCTTGTTATGATCACATTGTCCATATATATACGAGCCATACGAACAGAACTTCACCAAACATGCATGTCCTATTTTATGTCTAAGAAAAAATGATCTTAGGAAAATAAAAAAATCACATAAGGGTTTTTCTCAACTGCAAGAGAGTGTTAGTCCTAGTGTGCCAACATTGAGAATGAGATTCTTTGTCAACAAAGTCAATGGATAAAGAATTCTTAACTCGGTTAATGACAAAGTCAAATGCCATAAAAGAAGTGTATTTGAGGATTTTATGTCCGGGAGTAGAACCTCCACTTTATAGCCACATTAATCATATATCATTTCAAGAGACCACTTTGATAAAGAGATTTGACTTAGTTAAACTTCATCTTTTATAAGATGGGAAGGACATCCAAAAAATCATAAAGGATAACACCGAGAGAAACGCACGTTTCTGCAATAAACAACCCACAATTGTATTTTTCAAAAAAACATCCCATTTTAGTTAACACAGTTTGGTCACAGTAGCCTCTGGCAGCCAAAAAATATGCAAGCATCTATATGTGTTATGAAAAAAAAATTAAAAAATGCATGATGCACAAAGTATGCTGCAGCTAATGTTAGTTAATGTGCTGCAGCATTTCCAATAACACTGACCTCAACACATAAAGTGAGAGACTTCCTTAATTTGGAAAATCTCTCAAAGTCTAATGTTTTGGTGAATATATCAGTAGGCTGATTTTCTGTCCCAATGTGCTCAAAACTCACAAGATTTCTCTCGACCAAATCTTGGATGAAGTGATGTCTAATGTATATGTGTTTTGTGCAAGAATGTTGGACTAGATTTCTTGAGATATCATTCGCACTTAAATTGTCACAAAAAACAGTTAAAACACTACTATATAGACCATACTCATTAATCATGACATACTTGACAAGTTCTTCAAGCATCGCATTAATCCAGAACTTATCATTAAATACATCCTCCACCCATTTTGGCTCTGCATTTGACACAAGACAAGAGTTTATAATTAGACAGTAGCAAGATGTTGCACATACCATATTTACCATCTCTCTGAAGTTCATTCGCTTCTTGCAAGTAGATCTCTCAATCAGAGCCTCGATTAAATGAAAGGAAGTATGATTCTTCCTCATCCTTGAAACAATGTCTTAAACAAAAGACTCAAAAACTCATGTAGGAATAGAGTCATCATGTCCAGACACTGATTCTGAGGTTTCAGTAGTCGAATCAGTTAAAACCAGAGATGTTGGTTCTGGTGTTGGAGCACGAGCACTAACACTTTTTGCATTATCAGAATTTATTCCTCTGGTACATTTTGCCTCAACTTGATAGCAGTTGTTTGCCATCCTGATTCATGTAAGTATGCACTGATCAGATTTATCAAGAACCTCGCACAAGTCTCGATCAAACTTTACTCGAAGACCATCATCACACAGTTGACTAATGCTAATTAGGTTAGCAGTTAATCCATCCACAAGGAGCATGATTTGGAGCCTAGGCAAACCTTCAACATTCAGAGTGCCTTTTCCAATGATCATTCCATGAGCACCGCCACCATATTGGAATTTGCCACCATTGTGAACATTAGACAAGTTGTCAACTGTTCCAGTCATGTGTTGGGAACACCCACTATCAAAATACCACAAACCTACAACATTCGTCTTAAGTGAAGTATAAATCATGTTGCACTGAGTATCAGGTTTTCTTACCCACACCATTTTGGATTTTGGAGAGGTGTTGGTCTGGATGCTGGTGCTTGTGTTGACTGGCATTGCCTTCCCTTCAAACACATGAATCCTTTCCATCTTCAAGTTTTTTCATAAGGGTTTGATATGTACAGGTTCTAAGCAATGGTAACAGACATAACTACGCCGACGTCGTTTAGTTCTTTTAATAGACACAAATCTGTCTGATCTCTTGTCACCATCTTTGACAAACACAGGAGCCTTAAAGCCTAAGCCAATTTTGAGCGTAGATCCAATTGAAAAGATCTCCTCAAGTTTCGTTGTTCCTGAATTTAGTTTTTTTAGAGTTAGAAGTTCACTTGAGAGTTCTGATCTTGTCCTGTCTAATTCTTCCTCACGTTTTGTCAGTAGAGCTTCTAAGCGCAAGATTACAGCATGTTGTTCTTTATCCGTATGATTCAATCTCTTATTATCCTTAGTAAGGATGTTTACTCTGTGAATCAGTTTAGACCATCTCTCATAAAGCTCTTCATAGGCAGCGCCAAAGTCTTCAGTATCATCAGTTTCTTCGGTAGTAGAAGAGTTACGACACCAAATGTCAGTAACATTTTCACCAACATTCCAGACAACACGGGCAGTCATGGAAGCAACTTCTTTAGTTCATTGGGACTCGTAATCGTCTTCTCCATCAGTCATAGCCATCAGATTTCTCTTGCGCTTGATGTTGGCACACTCATATTTGAAATGGCTAAACCCTTTGCACTCGTGACATTGGACATTATCCAGTACCTTGCTGCTGTTCTGGTTTTGGTTGAATGACTTCCTTAAATTATTCTTTTTCTTTAGAAAATCGCTTAACTTTCATCTTAAGATTGTGATTCCATCATCATCCAACTCAGCAGTCTCTGCTTCACGTGTTAGGGTTGCAAGATCAAACTCTTCATCTTCGGTAGCAGGAGTGGAGATTAGAGCAATGCTTCTTCTCTTAAGTTGCTTGATCTGAAGTTCTATCTCATAATTTTTCAAGGAACTCACAAGTTCATCAAAGCTCATGGTTGATGTATCCTTGGCTTCTTCAATAGTCGTTATCTTCATGTTGAAACTCTCAGTAACAGAGCGCAAGAATTTGCTCGCAAGTCTTTCGTTAAAGATAGATGCACCTAGCGATTGGCATTCGTTTGCAATGTTAAGGAGTTTGGCACTTGTATTCGGCAACAGTTTCACTTTCCTCCATTCTCAGAACTTCGAATTGAGTTGCAAGAATTCTCAGTTTTGTTCGTTGAACTCCTTTGGATCCTTCACAGAAGAGTTGTAATGCATCCCAATCTTCTTTTGCAATCGGGAGATTTGAGATGATTTTGAATAATGAGACATCCACAAAGCTATAAAGAGCGTTCAAGGCTTTGGTATTTGCATTTGAAATAGCTAGTTCATCAGCCGTCCAATCAATCTCGTTTTTAAGGATGATGTCACCATCGGGATCATCACACCTAGGAGCCTCCCAACCAACCAATATCGCACGCCATGATCTTTCATCCATGGTTTTGATATAGGCACGCATCGTCACCTTCCAAGTTGCATAGTTGATCCCGTCAAGAATTGGTGGTCGTATTACAACATTCATCATAGTATCCATAGCTTTCCTACACAGAAAAAAAAAAGGATCAGCACTTAGTATCGTTAAGTGGCCACTCTTGATGTCAATTAAAAGTTTGAAGGCCACGGATAATAGACTAAAAATAATCAGAGACGGAATGTTAGTCGAGATGCTGGAACACCAGTACTAACATTCAGTAACACATAGCGGGAATAAATAAGAACACGGAATTTAAATTTGCCCTATGAGTTAAATTAAACTTAAAGGTCGTGACCTCAGGCCGAAAAAGATATTACTATAAAACGGTGTAGTTGTTTTACATAAGATATTAAAACAATATAACATCTAGTAATATATGAAAAACTCCTGAACGAGTAGATCGTTTTTAATCAGCACAGTGTCGTCCATAAAATCTTCAAGTTGACCAAACACAAACTTGAAGAATATGAGCAGAATGAACGACCGCATATTTTATTCCTTCAATTTCTGTCTTCTCTGCAAAGCATACGTATGAAGTCCAAGTCTTTAGATATTTATACACAAATGTGTATCTCCATCTTTTTAGAAGAGTCCTAAAATATTAAAAAAAAAAAAAAGTTAATCAATATCTTGATATTTTAAGGAATAAGATAATTATGAAAATACATTGTCCTACTACTAAAGGATTCTTACCTTATCTTACAAGATGAATATATACATAAATAAAAGAGTCCTAAAATAATAATAAATCTAGAAAGGCAAATAAAATAATTAAACCAATTAAAACAGACGTAGGAATAAAATTTCTATCATTTTACATTATATTAAATTATAAAATGGATATTATTATAACCACGAGCTTGTAGCTCAAGTGGTATCACTAACCCTTTATAAGGGTGTTGACAAGGGATCGAACCCTAGACCTCTCAAGATATTTGAGATTTATCTTCTACTTTCCAACCACTTGACCCAACTTATTAAAAAAAAATGGATATTATTATTACAGGAGTATTGAGGTACGAAACAAGAACCACAAGAGGACGAAAAATCGATTCAAGAGGAAATAAAAAAAATTGGTCAAAGTAATCGAAAGCAAAGAATAGATGGTCGAGTTATGGGAGGAACCAGGGTCTCCGGTTTAAGTAAAAGAAGCTCCACAACCTATAACATCTCAAGAGCCTACAGATCTTGTAATTTTAACTCTATTATAAAAATTATTATTTATTAAATTTTTATGTTTCTAGAATTTAATTATGTCTCTTGCAAAAATCTTGTGTGGAGCTTGGATTATGAAGTAAATCCAGAAGCCTTAAATGTAGAGGAAAGTGATGTATTAGCCCTTGCAATTATACAACCTGGTGAGAGTTAACTCATCGACGCAATTTTTTGGCATATGAATTAACATATAACTTTTAGAACATTATATCGCATTAAGTTTGTTTAATTATTTTAATTCCACAAGCGATAATTTCCCATTCGCTAGTAATGCGCTAGTTGACATCGAAAACTTCTCCCTGGAAGCTGGCACTTGTTATGGCCCTGAGCAACACTGTAAACCCCATAATTCTTGTTAACATGTAGTATTAATGTATGTAATAAGAGAAATTATGAACTTCGGTGGGGTATTAAGTTGGTTTTTGTATAAGATCTTGTCAATTTTTGAGTTGTTTTGATTGAGCCATGGTTTGGCATGTATATGGTATATTGTGTTGGTTTTGTTTCATCAAATATTTGGAAATATTCGATTAAATAAAAGTTATGAATGAATCTAATTGTGTATGCATGTTTTGGTTGGTTTGTATTGGCATATATATATATAATATATTGTAGTAGCGGGGGCTGAAAGAAAAAATCAAAAAAAATATTTTAAAAAACTAAATATCAATTGAGGCAGTTCTGGAATCCAGAACCACCTCTATGAGTGTAGATAAAATAGAGCGGTTCGAATTACATATTTGTTATATAAATGTCATAATTCGAGGCGGTTGTATGAAAGAACAACTTTTCGGTATGAAGTCTAGGGCAGCTCCAAATGCAACTATGAGGTTATAGGGTTATAAATAAGAACTATCGCCCAAAATCTCTATTTTGCAGCGGTTTCAACCACCACCCAGTCAAATAAAGGCTTTTGCGGCGCCTTGATCAGAACGGGTCAAAACCGCCTCTAAAGGCTATTTAAAACCACTTCTAATCACTATTTATCCACTAGTGCAATAGTGTTTGAGGGGAGGCGGTTACTGTTGGTGCTTGTTATTAATGAAGCGATGCCTATACTTTCACACAAGAGGCGATTATTAGTGTTAAACCGCTTTCAATAATACTTTCTAAAAAATATATTTATTTTATATATTAATCCTTTATTTCTATAGTAAATTCAGCCAAAACATATACTACAAATCTCAATCATGCACTTCATTTTGATATTACTATAAATTTACTCGAAAATAAATCTCAAAACTAATCAAAGTGCATCACTCGTATAATTCACTTGATATTACTCGAAAATAAATCTCGAGACTCGTCACATTATAATATAATCAGCCTTTGTTTATATCAATCATCCTTCAGTATCTACAATAAATTCTTAGAACCGGCACCTATAAAAGAAAATGAAAAATTTGAAGGTCAATGGTTTTGAAAATAAGTATCAGTTTGTGATGTTGCTTTCAATGTTAATCAACACTGAATACCAACATCAACCAGAGTTAAACGAAAATTATGCAGCGGAAATAAAACTTAAGAACACAGCAAATTACATTCAGTTCACAAGTAAAAGTACTTGTGAACTTGGGTGCACAAACCCGAAAATTATATTACTTTCTTTTTCATGATTAATACAAAATATGAAGTAATATATGAAAACTAAAGTATCAAAAAACATGATACTAAATACTTGTCGCCCAGATGAAAAGATCTTCTCCGTTGGTCACGCAACTTCGAAGAACTTGTTAATCTCGAACAGTGGCTCCAAGTAGTCTTCGTGTTCTTTGCTTGCTGTGCGTCGTATGCGTGCATCTTCTCACAAATCTCGTGCGTCTCTGTGCGTAAAAAGATGGTCCCAAGCTTTAGTATTCTCTTGTCTTAAATAGACAATCCTAGAATCCTAAACTTGGTAAACAAGTAAAACAAATCCTAAGCACAATTTAGGAAACTAAATAAAGTCCTATACATAAACTAGGAAACAAATAAAGTCCTAAATCTAGTTCCCTAATTTATTTTGTGCCCAAGAAAGGCAAATAACAATATAGGAATTATTGCCAAGAATAAATTCCAAACAACCTCCCCCTTTGGCCTTTCTGGACAAAATACTACGACGCAAACATAAGTTCAAACAAAAACTACTAACTCCCCCTAAGTTGGAAAAATCTCCCTAAATAAAATACCCAATGTTATTAAAACATCAACCCAACATTACAAACAAACATTGTTCATTTCTACTCATCAAAACAAAACACAAGGAACTTATTGACTTCGGACCCTCTTCGAACGATGAGGGGATGTCGAAGTTCCTTCACCTCGATACTTTCGCTTCTTTAACTGCTTCCTCTTCATCTTCTTCAAGGCCTTATTGCGTGAGCGAATCCTCTTCCTACGTTTCTCTCGAGCAAGTCTCGCCAAGGCCTCGGCAACAACAGCATCCTCACCAGCATCATCCTTATCCGAGTCGCCATCATCTCCCCCTTTTTTACCAGAAGGCAGAAGGGCCTCCATAATTGAACCACGAAGTGCCTGCAACTGGGTCATCTTCGTATCAATCCAGGCAACATGCGTACAAAGAACCTGCGCAGAAATGTGGACCATGTTGGGACCAATGTTGGGAACGCCGGGCCCAACACAACTAGCAACATCTGCTTGAAAAGGAGCCTGCCAAGGAAGATCAATAACCCGTGCACATATAATATGTTGGCCCCTCAAAGCAAACCAGTCAGCCTCAGCAGTGAGCACATCATCCGGAAGAAGTGTCAAACCCTGGTTTTCGAGCAAGCTAAAGATCAACGAGGTAAAGCACAACGAGGCTGCGGACTTGGTGGTGGCGAACTTAGTGGCAATGTCGAACACATGCTGCCCAAATCTAAACCTGACTCCCCTCCCAAGCTTGAGTAAAAACTGGGCCTGAGACCGCGTGACACATGTAGTGTTCTTGGAGGGAACCTAGTTACAAATTGCAACCTCGTGCAAAACAGAATAAAGGGAAGAAAGACGAGTACTCAGCAATTGTTCAAACCATTCATGAACTAAACCTCCAGACAAGAATGAGATAACTTCATTCATGTCGTCCACAGTCGAATCACCCCGATACGGCTCAGTGCCAAACAACTCATCACTCAAATCAGGGGTAAAACTAAACACTTTGCCACACACATAAACTTTGTCATAATTCACAGAATTTAAATCAACAATAGAGGGCAGCAAATTGGCAAAGAATTCCACAACAATTTCATGGACAAAATGCATGGCAGTCGAGACTGTGGAATACATACCTTTATGCTGAAAATAAGCAATCAAGTTTTGCTTCTCAAACAACTCAACCGGGACTCAGCGCTCAGTGATCATATGTCGAGTCTGGTATTCAGCAAACAACTCCTCGGCCTTGGTAGTTAAAAACCTGACAGAAAATGGCACCATATCTTCAAGTTCAACGGCACGTGAGGGAGTGCCAGTGGAGGAATCAAAATGATCAGAGGAGTTAGACGGAGCTGAAGCGGGAGCAGGAGAAGCAGCAATGGCAGAGGCAGAGCTGGAGGTCGAAGCAGACCGGGCTTGCGGCGATGTTGATATGGAGGAACCAACATGGGGACCACCATTGGCCTTCTTCGCTGCCCTGCTTTTCTTCTTATCTTTCTTGAGAGCAGACATGATGTCACAAAGGGGCACATCAAAAGATGAGTCAGGGGAATACTCAAATAGATCAGGATCAAACGCGGGCTGTGTCTCACGGACAGGAGACGGAGGGGGATCATCGGCAACTGGTCTGGATGAACTCGTCACTTCACTAGAGAGAAAGTCCAAAATAGTATAAGGGGGGAAGAGTATTCAGTTGCAGTAAAACCTGGGGAAACCTTGACGGATGTCGGAGTAATTTTCTTGTCGGCCAACTTCACAGTCTACTTCCGGCGAGGCGTCGTCTTTTTTGTCAGACTCAGAGCTGAAGCAAACGGTGGCACGGACCCCTCAACCGGAGCTGGTGGCACATAATCATCATCATCAGGGTCCGTCAAAATGGTGACATCCTCCGCAAGATTCATGTGCTCAATTGGCATATTGCGGTGCGGCCCTGCTTGGCTCTTCGGTACTGCGGGCGATACTACGTCGGGAGGAATATTGCTCAACCTCCGGGATCTCTTCAGGGTAGGGTTCCCCACCCTTCCAAACGTTTCAGCAACAAACACCAAATTCGGGGGATTATCAACATCGATCTCATTGCCGGGCTGTCCTGGAAAAACCTGTGCTTCAGGTGTGGCGTCAAGCGGTGCAGGAGCCGGCACAACATCATGAGAACCACTCGGCGGCGATGGAGGCAGTGATGTTGGGATGGAAGAAGAACCATCACCAACTTCGGCACGAATATCCAGACCACCAATTTACAGAAAAGGGGCAGGAACCTGTTCGCCGGAGCGGCGCACACCGGCAGGTAATTCAGGAACAGTTGATGGAGAAGGCTGGTTCGACATTCTGAAAGTTTCACATAAACACAAGAGCAGAAAAATCAAAATAGATGGAGAATTTTGTGAGAGCTCAAGAGTTGAATTGCAGAGGGTTAATGGGAAGTGAACAAACGGTAAAAAGAATCAGGTATTTATGCGTTCAAAAAAAAAATGACCGTTGCCAAGGAGAGAGAAGAATAAAAAATAAAAGAAAAAAGCCATAATTTCACCTTCCAATGGATTTGTGGCCAATAACCTGATTTTATTTCCTTTCTAAAATAACTCCACTCCCCCTTAAAGTAGGAAACGTGATCACACCCACTTCAACCATTAACTCAATTCTTTAAAAAAAAATGTGCACGACTCTACTACAAAATCAATCGAAGTAACGAGCTGGGTTAACTAAACCATCAGCGCAGTAGAGTTTATCTTGTGAAATATAAATTATCACTCTCCAAATAAACTCGTTATTACTTGTCCAGCCGTCCGAGTACAACTCCACTGAAACACTTGGTTAGCTAGATTCAAAATATAATTAAAAGGATTCAAGATAGACAAAAACACAGGCAACAGTACTCACAGCAATATGGCATATTCACAAAGTATGAATGTCCTACGAGATGCCTAAAATTCATGACCTAAAAAGGTTATAAAAACATATTATTGTTTTAGTGACCTGATCCGATGTTGCTTTTCATTACTGATGACATTATAACCAACATTGCCTTAGGTGAAGTCAATGGAAACTTACCCCTTAACCCAAGTTAATGACTACGTCAAAATCACTCAAGAAGGTGAAATTTTAAAGATTGGATCAATTTGTATCCAGATTTTCTTCATCTTTTTACAGATTTGAAGAAAAAGAGCTTATCTTCAGCAATTGCTGTTAACAGCTCTTATTTTTGGAACTGGGAGAAAACCAGTTTCTGCGGGAAAGATCCACAATCACCTAATTGAAGAGGTTAGTCTTTCTGTCATCACTTTTATTGCAACACAAGACCTTATCGCACTTTCAACCAGACTCAATGCATTTGGATTATGTATGAAAAGAAAAATAAAAATGAATGCAAAAGTATACAGATGTTGTTACTGAAGTTGATATGGTGTGTCACAACAACACAAACCAACATTGGCTCAGACAATGCACATACCGAGATCTCTTCTCAAATGAGAGAAGGTCTCGAAATCTAATGCCTTTGTAAAGATGTCAGCAAGCTGATTGTCTGTCCCTATATGCTCAAGGATAACTATCTTCCTCTCAACCAAGTCTCGAATAAAGTGGTACCTTATGTCAATGTGTTTGATTCGAGAGTGCTGGACTGGATTTTTTGAGATGTCAATGGCACTTGAATTGTCACAAAGCACAGTCAAAATACTATTGTACAGACCATAGTCTTCTATCATTTGGTTCATCCACAACAATTATGTACAAGCACTTCCAGCTGCAATATACCCGGCTTCAGCTGTAGAAAGAGAAATATAATTTAGTTTTTTGCTATACCAAGAGATTAGATTATTACCCAAGAAAAAACAGCCCCCTGTAGTACTCTTCCTATCTACCACATCCCCTGCCCAGTCCGAATCAGTATACCCTACAAGTTCAGTACCAGTGTCCCTAGTGTACCACACACCTAATTCTATTGTACCAGCAATGTACCTTATGATTCTTTTAACGGCTTTTAAGTGTGAATCTTTTGGATTAGATTGATATCTAGCACACAAACACACACTATACATAATATCAGGTCTACTTGCTGTCAAATACAAAAGACTCCCTATCATACTTCTGTACATGGTGTTATTAACACCCTTACCAATATCCTCTCTCGACAGTTTCACAGTTTTGCCCAGTGGAATTTTCTTATGCGTTTCACTTTCTAACCCAAACTTTTTAACTAAGTTCTTAGCATATTTGGTCTGATAAATGAAAATACCATCATCAAGATGTTTGATTTGAAGACCAAGAAAGTATGAGAGATTACCCTCCATGCTCATCTCAAATGTGTCGGACATTCGAGTGATAAATTCCTTGACCATCTACTCGTTAGTGGATCCAAAAATAATATCATCTACATAAATTTGGACGATTAAGATGTGCTTATTGGATTTAAGGAGAAACAAAGTTTTCTCAACTTTCCCTTGTCTAAAGTTCAAATAGAGCAAATGTTGAGTCAACCTTTCATACCAAGCTCTAGGAGCTTGTTTTAAACCATATAAAGCTTTCTTCAGTTTTAAAAACAAAGTTGGGTTTTTAGGGATCTGTAAATCCTTTAGGTTGCTCAACATACACTTCTTCACTCAAGACTCCATTTAAAAATGCACTCTTTATGTCCATTTGATGCAATGGTATCTTCATATGACAAGCTACAACAAGCAAAAGTCTTACCGACTCAATGCGAGCAACAGGGGCAAATGTTTCATCAAAGTCGATTCCTTCAATTTGTGTATACCTTGTGCCACCAGTCAAGCTTTATTCCTCACAATGTTGCCTGCCTCATCGATTTTGTTCTTGAAAATCCACTTTGTTCCAGTCACATGAGGATTTTCTGGATGAGGGACTAAATCCCAAACATCGTTTTCAGCAAATTGGTCCAGCTCCTCTTGCATTGCCTTTATCCAGAACTCATCCTTGAGCGAGTCCTCCACACACTTGGGATCTGTTTTAGAAAGATACAAAGACTCGCGAATCTTAGAACAATTAGTAGACAGACAGACGTACCTGACTATTTCTTTGAAATTTATTTGTCGCCTTCTTATACTCCTTTCATCTAAGTCTCCGATGATTTGGCCCACGGGGTGATTTCTCTGAATTCTAGATGGGACATCCCTCTCATGAAGATCAATTGGGTAAGCTAGATCTTCTTCTTCTGATTCAGAATCTGATTATGCGGCGGCTTGAGTTGATGTTGGTTATGATGTTGTGTTCCCAGAACCAACATTGGTACCAACATCACTCAATTCCCTGGTTTTAGCACCTGCATCTCTGTTTTCAATACCTGCACTTTCATCTACAGGAAGAGTGACATTATCTTGAGGATTTTGATCATAGACCAGATCATTATCCTCGGTAGGTTTAACTCCACTTGTCAAATCATCGAACTTGACATTGTCTGACTCAAACATGCTACTTGTTCTAAGATTAAAAAACCTATATGCATGACTATTTTGGGAATAATCCATGAAGATGCACTTGTCACTTTTTGAGTCCAGTTTAGCTAGATGATTTCTATCATTGAGCACATAGAAAATACATCTAAATATATGAAAATAGATCAAGTTTGGCTTTTTACCCAACAGCAATTCATAGAGTGTGACACATGACCATGGTCTAAAATAAACCCTATTTATTATATGGCATGCAGTATTCATAGTTTCAACCCAAAAATATTTTACAATACCATTATAAATGAGCATAGTTCTAGTCATCTCAGCAAGAGACCTATTTTTACTTTCAGCTATGCCATTTTGTTGGGGAGTGATTAAAGAAGAAAATTCATGACTTATACCTTCCGTAGAACAGTATTTTAAAATCGATGCATTTTCAAACTCTTTACATGATCAGTCCTAATCCTACCAATGTTCACACCAAATCTCACACACAGCCTCTTTGCAAGTTTTTTAAATGCTTCAAAAGTTTCAGATTTTTCTTTTAAAAATTCTACCCACGTATAACGAGAAAAATCATCTACAATGACTAAAACGTACCTCTTCCCACCAAGTCTCTCGACTTCAAGTGGTCCCATAAGGTACATACGAAGGAGTTCGAAGCAAGATGATGTAGTGAGACTTTGCAATACTAGGTGTGGCACCTTGGCCTGCTTTCCTTTCTGACACGCCTCGCAAATAGGGATGATCTTGGTGTTGAGTTTAGGAAGCCCATTCACAGCTTCTTCTTTGGATAACATGTCCATCATCTTGTAGTTGACATGCCCGAGATTTTGACGCCACACCTCAGCATCACTTAATTGAGACAATTTGAAAAAGGCATCACTTTGGATTTGTTAGCAGTTATCTGAAGTCCTTTGACCAGTGAGGATACATGATCCATTCTTCTCATAGACTTCACATTTTTCACGATTGAATTTGACACTAAAACCGCCGTCGCAAAGTTGACTTATGCTAATCAAGTTCGCAGTAAGTCCTTCTACCAGTAGCACATTCTCCAGAGTTACAACTCCGGGAACATGGAGAGTTCCTTGACCAATGATTTGGCCATTTGCACCTCCACCATATTTTACTTTTCCACCTCGAAACCTGACAATGTTGGAAAGTAATTCTTTAGATCCGGTCATATGTTTTGAGCATCCACTATCGAAGTATCAGGCTCCAGAGACATGAGATTTCAGGGAGGTATGGATCATATTGCACTTGATGTTATTCTTCTTGACCCACACTTGTTTGAACCTGGTGTTGGTATTGATGTTGGTAACATGGGATTTAGTAGCCACCTTTGTTCTCTGAAAATGTCTTCTCTCGCCAATAATCTTCCAGCAAAAAGGTCCTATATGACCTGGTTCTCCACAATGATGGCACACGAACTGTCTCCTTCTCTTCTTGTGCCATTTGGTCGATTTTTGTTCTTTGCTTGATGCTTGTTTTGGCTGATTCGGTTTATAGCCAATTCCATGCTTTGAGGTTTCTGGGAAACTCATCTCTAAGATTTCGTCGAGCTTTGCCTTCCCTTTGTTCAGATTTATGATGGTTCCTTGAACCCTCTTCAGTTCAGTTTTTACCTTTTCTAGCTCAGCATCTTTCTTGGTGTGTGATGATTCCAATCGGACAATTATGTCAATTTTGATCACTCTTTTCCTTGGTTAGTTTCTCACCTCTTTCATGAGATCCTTGACCTTGAGTACCTGTTTTCCCCAACTGACAAACAGTTGCTTATGCTCAATACTCAACTGCTCGTACTCTTCAAGATAATCAACAGTCTCTGCATTAAGGCACACGATGTTGGTTTTGGGGTTACCAACATGGACATCGTCATCCCACACAACATTAGTAAACAGGGATGGAACAGGTTCAGGTGAGTCGGAATCGTTGACATCCTCAGTGAAATATGTGGAAACCATGCTCTTTTTCCTGAGAGTGTTAGCACACTCATTCTTGTAGTGTCCCCAACCCTTACATTCATGGCATTGTACCTCACTGAATGGTTTCGGGTAGCTGGATGCATTGGATATTGACGGTGAGGACTGAGATCTGGGAAGAATGCGTCCAGTGAACTTTGGTGCAGACACCGGTGGCTTGGTCTTTGAGTTTGATCCTCCAAAGTTTTTCTTCTTCTTAAGGAAATTATTAAAGCGTTGGGTCACATAGGATAGTTCGTCTTCCTCAAGAGTCGTGGATTCCATCTTTTTCAGAATTCCATTCATGTCAAGTTCCTCATCGTCTTCATCGTTGTCAAAGCTAGCATCGGAGGAGAGAGCAACATTCTTCTCTTTAGAGTTGGAACTAAGGTGTTCCATCTCATATTGCTTGAGAGAGACAACTAAGGCATTAAACTCTATGTTATCAACATCTTTGGATTCTTTTATGCCAACCACCTTCATATTGAATTTTTTAGAGATGGATCTCAGTAGTTTTCCAACAAGGCGTGTGTTTGTAATTGATTCACCAAGCTCTCTGCACTCATTTGTAATATCTGAGAGTCTCATGGCGTAGTCCATGATTGAATCCCTTTCATCCATCCTCATTGCCTCGAAGGTGGAAGTCAGCATTCTCAATCTTGATCTCTTAACGCTTTCAGTCCCTTCACACACCCTTTGGAGTGCGTCCCATGCATCCTTTGTTAAGTCGCAATTCTTGATGACTCTGTAGTAGCTTGCGTCTATATACCCGCGCAGGGTGTTGATGCTTTTAGAATTCCAGTTTGCAGCAGCTACTTCGTCAGCAGTCTAATCTACATCTTTCTTGTCGATGGTATCACCTTCACCATCAGTGACATGTGGCTTTTCCCATGCAACGAGAACTGTTCTCCATACACGTTCATCGATACTCTTTAAGTGCCACCGCATTCCTTGTTTCCAAAGGGAGTAGTTATCCCCATTAAGTATCGGAGGCCTTGGGTTGCCTTGAGCATCCATAGCACCTAAACAAATAAGGATCAGTACTTAAAGTTTAAGTAACCTGCTCTAGATGTAAATTATAAAATTTGAAGGTCTATGGTTTTGAAAATAACTATCAGTTTGTGATGTTGCTTTCAATGTTAATCAACACTGAATACCAACATCAACCAGAGTTAAACGAAAATTATGCAGCGGAGATAAAACTTAATAACACAACAAATTAAATTCAGTTCACAAATAAAAGTACTTGTGAACTTGGGTGTACAAACCCGAGAACTATATTACTTTCTTGTTCACGATTAATACAAAAATATGAAGTAATATATGAAAACTAAAGTATCAAAAAACATGATACTAAATACTTGTCGCCTAGATGAAAAGATCTTCTCCGTTGGTCACGCTTTGAAGAACTTATTAATCTCGAACAGTGGCTCCAAGTAGTCTTCGTGTTCTTTCCTTGCTGTGCGTCGTATGCGTGCGTCTTCTCACAAATCCCGTGCGTCTCCGTGCGTAAAAAGATGGTCCCAATCTTTAGTATTCTCTTGTCTTAAATAGACAATCTTAGAATCCTAAACTTGGTAAACAAGTAAAACAAAGCATAAGCACAATCTAGGAAACTAAATAAAGTCATATACATAAACTAGGAAACAACTAAATTCCTAGATTTAGTTCCCTAATTTATTTTGTGCCCAAAAAAGGCAAATAACAAAATAAGAATTATTGCCAAGAATAAATTCTCAACACGTGAAAAATGAAAGAATGAACATTCACACGATGAAGGTCTTTACTATTTAGTTTTGCCCTCCTTGATAAATATAACATTGAAGCTTACTTATGATCAAGATTATGAACTGTCACAATTTTTTATTATCTTAAAGAAATAACGTAAATGTCAAACTAGTCATAGAAATTAAATAGAATCACATTGAATGAAGAGCTTAATGAATACCACTTGAAGATGAAGAATCACTACTTGAGTTGCCCAAATTGCACAAGCTTCTACTGGTGAAATCAACAGAAAAATCTAAAAGACGAATGCCACTCCTATTAACAAAAAGTCCTTTCACGTTATCATTTGATCTGCGAGATCAAAGCATCATCATCAAATCTGGCAATAAACTAGAAAAAAATTATCATTTCAGTTGTAACAAGTTCGATGAAAGGTGATTGAAAAAAATTGAAGGATGAAATACAAGAGCTTATGTCATAATGAGTAATTTATCTTGGCAGAGTTTCTTAATGCTCTTCATATTCATAAATGACATCAAATTATAGTAATCATTTAAAAAAAACTCATATTTGTGTAATTCTTCGTGTCTGAAAAAAGAATTATATTTGTATAATTTCCCAAGTTCCAATATGAAGTGGAATAAGAAAGAGGCACATAAGATCACATGAACAGTGGCATAGCTAAAATGTTTGTGACATGTCCAAAACGATGGACCCTGCATTAATTTCAAAATTTCTATAATTTTTTTTACATTGCAACAAACTATTATGTGTTACTATGATCTATATTTAAAATAATTGATTTGATATAACTCAAGTTTAGAGTATATTTAAGGTTCTGAGATAGTTTTTGATTGATAGTAAACCATATACTAGCTAGAAGATGATGTGGAAAAAAATAAAAAGAATTGAAGTTGCCAATGTTAGCAAATTACTAAAATTTGTGCAATAGGTGGTTTCAGTTCATAGGAACTGCAGTGTCTAAGTTATTTGCTATAAGCTCATATTTCGAAACAAAAAAAGAACAAAAAAGAAAAGTGAATTCAAACTACCTTGGCTAAACATCATCACAAGTCGGATATAAAGAAATCAAATGGGAATCCAGAGCCCGATATTTCCTAATCAATGGATTAGATGTGTGTATACATACATACATATATATATACAAATACACACACACACACACACACACACATATATATATATATAAGGAAATGAGACAGACCATGGAATCAATGCCGCGAAAACCAGAAAATTTGCCAGATGACTTGCTTCGCTTTTGATGGGATTTTGCCCAAGTCACCCTCGACAACACTTAGCGCTTCGTCAAATTAGGGTTGCACCTTACAGCGTCATTCATGGCATCGACGAAGTGGAAATATGATAGAAATACAAATTAGGGTTCCACCTCAAATTTACCATCAAATTTTAATTTGCACTGAACAAACCTAAACAACAATTTGAGAACTTGAAATGAGAATGCTTCACCAGGATCATCAAGATTCAGACATTTCTCTGGCGGTTGCTCCAGGATAGAGTCCTGGCCGAGATCACCCCGCTTCTCTAACAAAGTGCCTAACGATGCTTCCCATGGTTTGGTTACTCATATTCTCTATCAGACATGGGTGGTGGTGGCTAAAATTGAAAATGTGAAGATGGTTGCAACCTATAAATCGGCTCTATCTCTGATGTTGAGCATTCGTTTTTGGTGAAAATGTCGACTGCCTTCATTATTATTAGTATAAGGCAAACACTTGTGTTAGGTCAGATTAACGGGTCATGACCCGTTAGGCCATCTGACACGATACTATAATGTATTGGTTTTTGTATTGTGATGTATTGGTTTTTGTACTATAAAGTAATAGTTTTTCATAAATATCTAACCCGTGTTATGATGTATTATTTTTTTGTACTGTGATGTATTTATACTATGATGTATTGATTTTTGCACTATAATGTATTGATATGAAATTTTGGCCTAACGAATGATCCGTTAATTCGTCCTAACAAGAGTGTTGCCCTTAGTATAAGTGTATCTTTTTATTTATCAAGCACCACTAATATCTAAGGCTTGGTGGCGTATTGTTTCTAAGGATCGACTCTAATAAGCCCACATAGAATTAGAGGAGCTTTTTTTAAATAACCGCCTTTGACTTATAATATTGCCTTAGTGACGCTGATTAAGCGATCCCGACTAAATCTTTTGGTTCCTCTTAATAATAAATCGTCTCATTTATTATTATTATTGGTATCAGTTGCTGATAAATAAATGCCACACGAATGACTTTTTATCTTTTTACATATAAAGTGGTTTATCATTAAAGAGCGGCACTTATATACATTTTGCAATGTTATGCCTGCAATGCGGCACTTGTGAAGCAACACTAATTTCATTTTTCGCACTAGTGGTTTTTCGCTATTGAAGTACTTTATGATGAAGATGGGACTTGGACAACCTACCTAAATTTGGTCGGGAATTGTAGTTGTTCCTCTGATGGGACTAAGGCAGGTTGAAACTAATCGTTACCCCAAGATTGACATGTGTATCTAGGCCACAAGGCTTATCCCTGGACAATGTGGTATCAGAGCCGACCTAGTCTTGCATAGTTTGTATGGGCAGAGTATGACTAGGCGGTCCTTTTTGTTATTACACGACAGACTTGCAATTACTATAAGTAAGGCCATGCCAGTTGGGTGTGGACTAAGTAATCAGCGCAGTGTCCTGGCCGTGGGGCAAATGGATGGGAGGCGAGGGAATCCTTCGTCAAGTCTATACCACCTCGAATTAGGGGACACAACTCCTAAATGCATCCTAACGCACTATCACAATGCACGTCTTTCAGATGAGTTGGAGGCAATCCTCGAATGAGAAGTTCGTATGTACTTACTGAATGTGTAATAATTTTTATCTTAGGAGTGATCCCCCTAATGTTCCCTTTTACCCAAATCGAGTGGGTCGTGCATACAATGACACTTGTCCGATTAGGCGGCTCCACAAGAGCGCGTTGTGTCCGGGGACGTCCACAAGAGCAAGTGGAGGAGGATGTCACATGTTCCTTCTTAAGGAAAGGTAACTGTGATGCACAAGAGCACATGTCTTTAATTGAGATGAGTATTTATATGGCTGATGACTCGCAATGAGCGTAATCAAAAGGTTGTACTCAAGGCAGTGTGATGTAAGGGTATTTCTAACTCTTTTAGTTTGGGGAGTTTGGTTCTATTCAAGAAATTTCCGATAAAGAATGATTAAGGTCAACCTTACCCAAGCCCGATTGAAGATTGTAGTCATTCTCCTGATAAGGCCAATACAGATCGAAACCAACCATTTACCCAAAACTGACACGTGTATTAAAATCGCAAGGCTTACCCCGTCACAATATGCTAACTTAGACTTTACAACTTATTCTTAGTCCATTAGCACCATGTGCTATAACTTTGAGTCTCAACCAGAAGTTAATTAGCTTGGCACAATGTGCTATAACATCAGTTAATTAGCGATACCAGCTTGCCTATATCCGTCATCCTTAACTTCGTTCACTTTGGACAGAAACCTTTACAAAGTATATCCATCATTCAAGACAGAGAGTCAAATCAAAATCGAATGTTTAAGTCGAGTACATATAATTTATGACTACATATTAATTTATATTATATACGAATTCATCTATTTCATATGATATTTGATGTTTATTTTGATAATATCAGTACACATCATGGTGTATGTATATATTAATACATCATTTTACGATATACGAGGAAATACATCAAATGAATTCATCTATTATTAAATACCCCATGACTTATTTAGATTAGATTTCGGTGAAATTTTAAATTTTTGTATTCACAATCTTGAGTATTAAGAATTTTGTGAATAGTAAGAATCTTTATTTATTGTAGAATTTAGAATCATTTACTTTTTATTGTATATGTCAAATCATGTCTGTAAAGTGGATGAAAATGTATTTTCATATTGTATTAGATGTTATATCATGTTTGAAAAGTATGAATGGTGTGTTTTGATATTGTATTTAGTAATATATAAATATTTAAATATAATAATGACGAAATAAAAAAGATGGTGGTTAAGTGTAAGAAGTTGTTGGTTAATTATTCGAAATTTGAATTCTATAACACACAAAATTGAGATTCGAAATCCAAATTCTGATATTGGGAGTGTAAAAACAAACATATTTTTGTATTCACAATCTTGAGTATTCAGAATTTTGTAAATAGTAAGAATATTTATTTGTTGTAAAATTTAGAATCCTTTACTTTTTATTGTAGATGTCAAATCATGTATGGAAAGTAGATAAAATGTATTTTTATATTGTATTAGATGTTAAATCGTGTTTGAAAAGCGTGGATGGTGTGTTTTAATATTGTATTTAGTAATATATAATTATTTAAATATAATAATGTTGAAAAAAAAAGATGAGTGTGGGTTAGGTGTAAGAAGTTGGTGACAAATAAAAATTTGAATTCTATAACAAACGAAATTGAGATTCGAAATCCAGATTCTGATATTGGGAGTTTAAAAACAAACATGGCATCAAGGTTTATTTGGAATAGTCTTTGTTAGAAAGGGTAATTATATTTCGCCCCCCAAATTATTACAATTTTTACAATTTACCATACAAATTATTATTTGTGATAAACCGTCATAGAATTATGCGTGATTTGCATTCGTCACTTAAACTAGAATTGTTGTGCTTTTGTGCCCAAACCGGCTGACGTGTCACAACTTGATTATACTCGTCATCCGATTTTAGGGACAAAACCACAAAAACTCGGATTTAAGGCAACCTACAAATCTCGCATAGTCCGTATGACGGTTTATCCAAAAAAAGATAGTTTGTATGGTAAATTATGAAAACAACCATAGCTTGAGTGGGTAAGATTTTTTTTCTCTTTGTAGAATTATGAATTCTGATATTTAGAAATTTGAGGTTTCCAAAATTTCATAATAAAAATTTTGTTTTCTATTCGTTTACTTTCTATTGCAAATGGGAAATCATATCTAAAAATTAGATGATATTGTATGATGGAGATGTTCCGTATTATTGTATATTATATTGCATTTGATATCAAAATATATTTGAAAAGTGAATGATATTATTTTTTAATATTATATTTAGTTGTATTTGATAATTTAATTGTAAGAAATTATTAATTAATTATTTAAATTTTAAATACTACAAGAAACGAATATCTAGTATTTATAATATCTTATCAAGTATGCTGAACTTAGTACAAACCTACCTCAAAGATTTAAATGAAAATGTTAAAAAAGAGTTAATTAGATATACGTAGATACATGATACAACAATAGGTATGGAGCAGTGCAATGTGGCAGCTTTGGGAACATATGTATCATATATGAAAACACACTACAGCTACCTACAAATCTATGTATTAATTGATTGGTAAAAGTGAATTAATTGCAAAGTGGGCGATCTATGTCCAGACTGTGAGGGTCTAGAAGAATATGAGGAGAAGCACGTTTCTTGATAGGCATGCTTTCTGACACGCATTTATACTCACTGAATATGTTTATCGTATACACCATCAGACTTGGGGCAATTCACTCATTTATGGTAACGGCCTCTTTAATGTTTATCTTATTTTTGCCGTTCGCTTATTTATTATTTCTTCCTAAAAAATAGTAAAAACAAATCTGCAGTGACATTTTTTTTTTTTTATTTCTTCTCCCAATGTATGTTCATTTTTCTTTGCTTTTCGAAATAAATACTTTATTAAACATGAAATTGACAAAAAAAAAAATCTTATTTTTTGTTTTTCATAAAAAAAAGTGGGTGAAAAAGATATGTGCTCGATGAAAAAAATGTCATTAGGGTTTTAGAAGGATTAGCGATAGCGTTCGGATTGAGATTTTGTGTGGTGTCTAGAAAAATTGAGAGGAATTTAACGAAAGTGACTACGTCTGAAACGGAGTACCCAAAGTTGGTGAATATGTCGACCATGTAGTTAGAGCTAAAGTTTCGGTGGTGCTTCGAAAAAATAACAAAAATCCAACAAAATCGACGGCGGACGGAACGGAGCACCTCAAGTAGGTTCACTTGGAGAAACCACGGAACTAGAAGGGTCCTCCAATGAACTACTTCTGGTGCTTCTTTCGTCCGCCATCAGTTTCATTGTATCCCTCTCATTCTTACGAGTCACCACACAAAATTTTTGTCTTATCTGCCGCTGATAACACCTCCAAAACTCCAATTCTAAATACGTTGTTATACACATTATCACCAACTTTTGGTGCTTCATTCTGATTGTCGTCGATTTCGTTGAATTCTTCTCATTTTCTCGATACACCACACGAGATTCCAGCTCGAACTGGCGTTGAGAACCCCTCTAAAACTCCAACACGGCTTTTCCATCACGAACAAGTTGCAATTTATTACAAAAAATACATTTGGTTGCAAATTCACCAACTCTTATACTACAAAGTTACAATTAATTATGAAAATTATATTAGGTTTCAAAATAGTATAAAATGTAAAAACAATTGAAGTTTTTGTAATGTAAAAATAATTGAAGTTTTGGTAAAATCTGGATCATCGACATGTTTATTCGCAATCCCAACAAGATGGTGTTATATGATTTTATGCCATGTCAACAGGTGCACCACATGGGACTTCACCAGCCTTCCGATCATCTCGTACCCATGACATATTCGTCAATAGACTCAAAATTACAGATACATCACGAGAATTCCCAAATATGTTGCACAATATAACCAACCGAGTTCACAAAAAAAAGGAGGAAATTATATAATGAAGAAAATAGTAAAAGCAAATGAAATTCAAAACACAAACTAATATTTTGAGAAAGTGTCAATCTGAAAGAGATATTTTTGGAATTTCCCTATTCTTGATTGACAAAACTTCCTCCATTTATTTACCTTTCACCCATTCAGTAGCAACAAGAAAGTCTATAAACAAGCATCGTCAATTTTACCACTCTTCTTATCAACCATAATCTGCAATTTCATGACGTCACTACACTTTAGGGCTCCAACGAGACCTGTCTTAACAGTGGCACATTTCACTGGAGATCATAACCGTTGACCGTGAATTTAAGTTGACAAGTGAATCAACAAATCAACACCATAAAATTAGGGCAAATAACTTACACACAGAGATTAAGATTATTTTAAAGATGAGTTAGGAAAAATAAAATTACAAATTCGAAAAGTTAGCACCTCTGTAAATTAATGGCTATAAGTGAAAGTATTAATGGCTACAAGTGAAAGTACTAACGACAACATATCGGCAAAGAAAGGTCATTGAGTAAAAGTGCACAAAGAAAGAAAGAGCGTGAGGTAGTGAAGAAATAGCACAAAGGAAAAAAGGGACTTTGCAGCATGACAATCCCTCGTGATGACTAAGATGCGGTGAATTCTTCTTTGGGTTGAGATTTAGGAGAGAGTAAAGAGGAGATGACAGAGTGGGCTAACATTCTAATTTTTTTTCATTTATATGGTCCAGTTTTTATTGGGGCAAATATTATCATGGGTCAGGCTTTAGCTCCGTCACATGGAAGGGAATTTATGTGGCTGTCACATAAGACACTGCAAGAAAAAAATGTCTTTTGATGATGGGCATGACCCGTCAGTAAATGGATGATGACAGGTTTGCTGACAGATCATGCCCGTCAGTATTTTTAGCATCACCAAATGCTTTGCTGATGGGATTAATCTATCCGTCAGCATTTACTGACGGCATGCTGACGGGCGTGATCCGTCAGCAAAGTCCCTGGCCATAATCCGATACCCATTAACAAATGCTGATGTGTAGGTTAATCCCGTCAGCATATATTAACGGGTAAAGCCTGTTGGGAATCGGTGGTACCGTCGCGCAGCGGAAAATAAATTTTTTTAAATAATTGAATCGAATTCAATTGACGACGGCACAATATTGTAATCAATTAATTCATACAATGTTTTAATTACTTTTAATAAATAAAAACAATTCGATTTTTGTAAAATCGAACAAGCATGGTCGGTTTCTATTTAAACATATTACTGTAGTATATATTATATATATATGTTTGTGACATTAGTATATATATAATTATAAATTTAATTAATATATTAATATATATAATTGTTATGTATATATTAATATATTAATATATATATATATATATATATTAATATATTAACATATACATAACAATTATATATATTAATATATTAATTAAATTTATAATTATATATATACTAATGTCACAAACATATATATATATATATATATATATATATATATATATATATATATAATATACTACAGCATGCATCATTATGCATTATATTTATATATGTATATATTATATATCATGTAGTATGCATGCATTAACATATATATAAATCATAAACATACATATCATATCATATATGTCATGCATGCATTTTTAATAATACACAGCATGCAAATTATATGTTCCATACATACATATCACAAGCACAGCACATATATTATATATATATATATACTTAGCATCCGCATATTACATATATCACATATATATACTTACAGCATGCGTTTAATCATTACAGCACACATATATACTATATATAAGTTCAAGGAGCAGCCGTTTATACCTCACGGCAATGGCGACGGCGTTCCTCGGCTGCAACAACTCCGGCCTGGGACGGCAGTGACGCAACGGCACAGCGGCGACATGGCGGAGACGTTGTCGGGATCCGGCTTGGCAGCAGGATGACGGGACCGACGCGATGGCAGCGGTGGGCCGTCAGAGACGCTGTCGGGGTGGTTCCGGTGCGGCTGCGACGACGGGCTTATTGCTGTCGGGGAGAGCGGGCTCCGGCGATGACTCTGTCGGCGCAGCAGTCTACGGTCCAGAGCGACGGCGCAAGGCGTTCGGCGATGACAGCAGCGGCAGTTTGGAACGGCAACGAAAATGTCGGGAGTGGCCGGTCCGGCAGTTGCGACGCGTCCACGAATTGGTGTCACACACCGTATAACCCGACGTCCCTACGACGGAGCACTAGATCCGTCGAGGGATTGAAAATGATGGAAAATCGAGAACCGAACGCTTCGGTGCGGTGGCGGCCGGCGGCAAGCGGCGGCGACCGGAAGTGGACGTGGGAGAAGGGGTCGGCTAGGGTTCTTCAAAACCTGGTTGTRTGTCTGTTCTCAAGAACCCCTCTTCTTTTATAAAACCCGTCTGCCTCTTTCATAAGTTTTTCTTTCTTTTTCTTAAGTTTTTTTTAATTAAACTCAAAAGGCTCAAGCCCAAGCCCAACTTGTGGGCTGGCCCAATTACAAATTAAAAACAAGTCCAAGTCTTTTAATTAAATAAACAAACCGGCCCAACAACTTTAATGGCTTATTGGGTCGACCCAATATTAAATTAAAAATCCCATCGGAATTAAATCATTTCTCACAAACGATAATTTCGAAAAATATAACAATTATATTTTCACGTCCAGAATAACCTTCTCGTATTTTTCTCAATTCATAATCATAATTATGAACCTTAGATTCAATCATATTGACACCTAACTATGCTAAAATTAACAATTAATTTCTAGCTATCGTTTTCAATAATCAGGAAACACGTGGTGTGACCCTCAATGGTTCAGGTGTAAGCTAGTCGTGGGTTCACAACACATTGTGATTCGAACAACACATTGTTCTTATATGAACTCGTCCCTTAGAGTCTCTGATTCTTTGGAGGCCAATCAAAAGGGGCAACGTTCACATAGTCGGGAATCTAGTGGGAAGTCTGTGCATGGTAGTAGGGGATTCGGACGCATGATAAGTCATGGATGTCCTGTGTGTTCTGATGGTTGATAAATCCTCGGAGTCTCTGGTCAGAGCTGATAGTGGGGTGTTTGGAGAAATGAGTTTCTCTAAGTCACACACGAACGGATTATCT